>CM077158.1:79424539-79617731 GCA_039583875.1 Platanthera guangdongensis | reverse complement strand
TTTTCTCCCGAACTCAGAGCAGCGAGGCAAGAGAGAGAGTTTCTTTTTCGGTAATCTTTCGGTCGCCGCCGACGGTTCTCCGGTGCTCGAAATCTTCAACCGAACTTAGATCCGGAAAGCTCTCGCCGAGAGCTACGCTATCGTGGTAATTCTTCCCCATTCCTTGAGTTTTTTTCGTTAGGGTTTTTCGGCCCTAATCCCTTTTCCGCCATTTTTGTCTAGATCTCAACTTCTCCGTGTTCTTTTGCCCCGATCTACGACGCGGAGCGATTCGGAGAACCTTTTCCGGTAGAAACCAAGGCAAGTGGTGTTTCTCCTCTTTCTCCTTGTCTGATTCGATGGTAACGGCTATGTTTTCATGTTCCCTAAAATTTTCTACACTTATTCTTCCAAATTATTGCTATGATTAACGCTTTGTTGATCACATGTTGTTATGTTGTGTTGCCATGATAAACTTGAACTCGTCTATTTATGTTTAATCGTACTTGAAGTGTCTTATCGATGGCTTAAGTGTCTTAGCTCTCGTTATCAAACGTATTATAGTTTAATTAGGGTTGTAAATCGGTCCTAAGGGTTGATCAACCATGTCCGGAATCTAGTAATGTCAAGTAGAGTTTGTCGAGCCAAATCCCGAGGTATTTGTGTTGTGGTTTTTTTGGGTTTCTTGAATGCAGGTGTTAGTGGACGATTCCACCTCCGCAGTGTTTGTTACCTTCATTAGTGCCCTGTGGAAGTCTACCTGGTTTTTGGATGCTGCGCTGTATGGTGGAGAGCATGAGACTCCCTTGCAGTTAGACGGATTGTATATCCGTTGTTTTGGGTGGTGTGTCCTAGAGTGACCACTTCGCCTGCGTTTTTTTTGGGTGGTGTGTCAAGAGTGACCACTTCGCCGTGATTTTGGGTAGGGTCGACCACAGGTGCCTAATGAAGGTTTTGTTTTTTTTCTTTCTAGGGAAATATTTATGTAGTCACCTTATAGCCTTGTGCGTCTGTGTGTACTCTTGTGGAACGTGGCAAGTCACGTAGGAGTTCTCTTCCTGTTGATGCCCTGTTTCTTTTGTACCTTGCTTTAGTACTTTTGGTCTTAGGCTGGTACCCTGTTGACCTTTTATTTATTTTGGCTTATTACTTTTTTCCTGCCACTACTTGTACCTTCTTGCTGAGGTGTTCTGTCTTTGGAATGCCTCAGGTTCAGAGTTGTAGCAGGTAACAGTGCTGGTTTTGGAGTTTTCTGGCGGCAGTGTTGGCCGTGGTTGTTGCCTCGTCTTAGCGAGGTAGTTTGTTGGTGTTTTTTAGTTTTACTAGTTCAGACATACTTTTGTTCGTGGGTTCGTGTCAGTTTGTTGGCGCCCACTGATTTTGTTAGTTGTTGATACTTGCTAGCTGCTCATTTATTTAAAAGTGGATGTGGTTTACTTGCTCTCTGGGAGGATTTATGCTAGGAATGCATGTTAGGTATTTTCAACTATAAAATCTACTAATATTACTTCATACATTACATGATTTGAAACTCTAACCCGTTATTTTTAGCGACCGTAAAAGCTATCTTTTCTACTATAATAAATTTAGAGTTCTGCATGGCATGAGTTGTCCTTTGGAGACGTTTATTCTCATGTAGGATGTTTGAGTCAATCTAAACAAGTATTTTTCCGCAGCGTATAACCATACTTTGATTCGTGGACTAAATGAGCCACTAAGCCGAGAGATACGGTTAACTGTTGCACTTAACTGATTTTCCTTAAAATAACTTAAAGGATCTTTCTCCATGATTAAGTAGGTTTTTGCCTGAGCGTCCGCAGTTATCCCCTGCTGACGTGGCATCATGACACGCATTTTCCCTTACTCTGATAAGCTATTTATGTGGCGAAAATGTGGGTTGTGACAGTTGGTATCAGAGGGAGGTTGCTTGACAATTTGTCGGGCAACCTTTCCTTGTTGGTATTAGGTGTTTAGCATCATATCATACCACACACCGATATGTCATCAGCACGTCTCGGCTGAAGCACGAACACTACACTCATAGCATAACATGAAGTATATGGGCATATTATGTAGTATGGGATGCATAATATGTGTCTGTATATGGATCCAACTTAGGGGCAACATGTGAGGGTTATGTAGTATGGGATGCATAACCTCACCACATGAATGCGACTAGAACGTTTCTTTTTCGTTGCATGAGAATGTCATGTAGTATGGGATGCATAACATTTTCATGCGTACGCCGCTCATAACATGCATTAGGGCCTTTTTAGAATGCATAGCACAATCATGCATAACATAACATTGCATAAGCACAACGTGCCAAGCTAAAGATTGCGGGATGACATTTGTACACACATGGTTTTAAATCAGAAAACGAATATAAAAACATGCATTCATATCATAGGCACAAGAGTCAATAGGATGAGAGGATATCATCCTAAGTAGGACATAGCATCATTATAAAATCCCAGAGCAAGTTGCATCGTAAGCAAGTGTCTTTTAAGTATGGTCTGAACTAGTTGTGTGGCTTTGTTGTAAGCTAGGATTTTGATGAGTTGTTCGTTTGATTTTTTTAGAAATGCCGCCAAAGCGTCCTGCGACGAGGTCGACTCCCCAGTCGGAGGGTGAGTCATCAGGTGCGCAAAGCGATGCGCTTATCGAGAGTCTGTGTCAGAGCAATGAGCTCTGTCAAGGAAAGTAGTTGCGATGCAATCGCAAATTGAGTCCTTATTGTCTGCCGCTCCCGCGCAGCAACCCTTAGTGCAAGAGCCTGCCTTGGGCCAAGCTGTGCCCGATTCCCCTACTCCTCTGGTGGCCCGATGGTGATACCCCCAGAAATGAATTTCATATCGCACTTCCAACGATTGAGACCTCCCACCTACGACAGGAGTGCTGACTTTATGATTTTAGATGATTGGATCATCTCCATCGAGGAGATGTTTTCATATTCCGGAATTCTAGAAGCCCAGTGAGTGATGATTGCAGCCTATCAGTTAAAAGGTCTGGTGAAGTGTTGGTGGATTCGGGAAAGAGAGAGCCTGAAGGAAGGCTGTACTTGGGAATCTTTTAAGAAAATGTTGCTGAAAAAGTTTCTACCCTCGGTCGAGCAAGACCTCCTGATGAATAACTTCCTACATCTAAAGCAGAGACAGCTCACCGTGAGCGAGTACGAGATTGAGTTTAGCAAATTGAGCAGGTTTGCTCCGGATTTGGTAGCTTCTGAGGAGGGTAGAGTGAAACGTTTCTTGGGAGGACTAAGAAACGATGTCCAGCAGTTGGCATGCGCTTACCAAGGTGAAAGTTATACTGAAGTAGTGGAAGCCGCTTTAAAAGTGGAGGCGATTGAAAACGCCAAAAATCGCGGTGCTGTGACAAGGAAGGAGAAAAGAAAAGGAGTTGAGGATGGTAGCTCCAGGGCATTTGGCCCTTCTTCGAAGAAGAAAAGTAAGGATGTGTGTAGCTTCTGTGGTCGACCTGGCCACTCCTACGAAAGGTGCTTCAAGAGGACTGCAAGCCCTGAAGCAGCAGCAGGTGCTTGCCATCCAAGGTGCACCCAAGGGAGAGCTTGTGTTCTCGTTCTGTGCAAGGAAGGGCCATGATGTGACTCGTTGCTGGATGAAAGAAAGGGTTTGCTTCCAGTGTGGGCAGAAGGGACACCAGAAGTCTTCGTGCCCCCAGGCTCAGCCCCCACTGCAGCCTGCCCCACTTCGAGCTCTGCCGCCGCCGCCAAGCCTGGATAAAGGAAAGGGAAAGCTGAACGTGATGACCAGTGAGGAAGCCCAAACCTCTACGCAAGTGATATCATGTTAGCCTCAGTTTAATTTATCCTTATTAATTATCCTTGTTGCCCTAGTTATTGTTCGTTTAGTTACGTATGTTACGGTTTTAGGGGAGTTTAAGGTGCGGAATAGGTGGGCTCACGTCCTTTTTGACTCGAGTGCCACCCATTCCTTTGTGGCCCGAAGATTTGTTGATAAGCACCGTCTGAGTGTCGACCAATTAGGAGGCTCCTTCAATGTCAAGCTCCCTTCCGGTGATTCGGTGATATCTAACCAAGGAGTTCTGAGATGCCCTATTCGTCTTGGCAATTTTCTGGCATATGCGGATCTGATGATTTTGGATCTGTCTGATTTTGACGTGATTCTGGGCAAGGACTGGCTGTCCAAATATGATGCGGTCATCCAGTGCAAGGCTAAGCGATTGGATTTTAGAATGGACGACGGACAACCTATGAGCGTCTATGGATTTCAGGACAGAGTTTCTCCTGTCATTTCTGCGGTACGTGCTTATCGTGCTATAGAGTCTGGTTGCGAGGCGTTTTTGGTTTCTATTTCTGCTCTGGAAACAGCTTTTGTTACGCCACGTCTTGAGGATGTCTCGGTGGTGCAGAGTTTCCAGATGTCTTTCCTGATAGTCTTCCATGACTTCCTCCTGAAAGGGAGATAGAGTTTGTGATAGACCTCGAACCGGGCACTCGTCCCATTGCTAAAGCACCGTACTGTATGGCTCCGCGTGAGTTGGACGAGTTGCGTACTCAGCTCGATGAGTTTTGTGCTGAAGGGTGGTTTTATTGGTATCAGAGCGAGGTTTGTCCTGTTGCGGTGCTCCGTTTTGTTCAGATTATATTAGCAGAAAGATGGCTTTGCATCGGACTGAACATTTTAGGTAGATTTCAACCATCGCGTCCAGAGTGGTGTTGATGGTTCTTGGCGGAATATAGTCTCTTTGCGGTCCTATGGTTGGTCGTTAGTACTCTAGGCTCATGACATGTGATTCATGTAGACCGCGTCCCCGTTCTACCATTACCTCGGGTTTTGTGTGTACGGGTCCATGTGGTTTTATTAGGAAGTACTTCTCCATGGGTTGCTCCTGTTTTGTTCGTCAAGAAGAAAGATGGATCGATGAGACTTTGCATCGATTATAGGGAATTGAACAAGGTAACAATTAAGAATAGATATACTCTGCCAAGGATTGATGCTTTGTTTGACCAATTACGTGGTAGCTCGGTATTTTCAAAGATCAATCTTCGCTCAGGCTACCACCAGTTGAGGATTCGAGAGGTAGATATATATCCTCGAACCGCTTTTCGTTCACGACATGGACATTATGAGTTTCTGGTGATGTCTTTTGGTTTAACCAATGCACCTTCTGCCTTCATGGATTTGATGAATCAGGTGTTTAAGGATTTCTTGGACCGATTTGTTATTGTGTTCATAGATGATGTCTTGGTGTATTCTCGCAATGTTGAGGAGCATACTCAGCATTTGCGTATGGTTTTGTCGACCCTAAGGGAGCATAAGTTATATGCAAAGTTGAGAAAGTGTGAGTTTTGGATACCTCAGGTGTCCTTTCTGGGTCATGTGGTAAGCAAGGACGGTATTTCTGTAGACCCGACCAAGATTTCTGCGGTACTGGAGTGGGAGAGACCTTCTATGCCGAAGGAGATTAGGAGTTTCTTAGGCCTAGCTGGCTATTACAGAAGATTCGTGGAAGGATTTTCGGTGTTGTCTGCTCCTCTAACTAGACTTACTCAGAAGAATACTGCTTTCATTTGGAGTGATAAATGTGAAGAGGCTTTCCAAGAGCTAAAGAAGAGATTATGTACTGCTACGATTTTAACCTTACCTACTGAAGGAGTTGAGTATGCTGTGTATGTCGATGCGTCACATATCGGACTTGGTTGCGTTTTAATGCAAGATGGTAAGGTGATTGCGTATGGATCGAGATAACTAAAGATCTACGAGAGAAACTATCCGACGCACGATTTGGGTTTGCTGCCGTAATTTATGCACTGAAGCTTTGGAGACACTTATTATATGGCGCGATGTGCAAGATCTATACTGACCATAAGAGTTTGAAGTACGTTTTCACTCAGAAAGAACTAAATCTGCGCCAGCTTCGGTAGTTAGAATATGTGGCGGATTATGAAGTGGAAATTCTCTAACATCCAGGAAAGGCTAATGTAGTAGCCGATGCCTTGAGTTGGAAGACCGCTAAGATTTTTAATCTATCGGTGCAGTCCTTGATAGAAGAATTTTTGTTGATGGATATTGAGGTTGGGAGTAGTACTGTGCCTGCTAGTCTAGAAGCAGAAGAACCCTATTGGATTTCCCTTACTTGAGCACATCAGAAGGATGATCCGGATTTGTTACATCTCCGGAATAGAACGGTGAATGGAGAGCTACCCAATTTCTCTATGGACGAGTTGGACACCCTGAAGTATCGGGGTAGATTTTGCGTCCCCGCCTTTGGCGATATTCGAGCTAAGATCTGTGTTGAAGCTCATGGTTCCAGTGTGGCCTACCACCCTGGTTCCACAAAGATGTATAAAGATCTAAAGCAAATTGTTTGGTGGTCAGGGATGAAGAATGACATCGCCAGGTTTGTATCGGAATGTTATACATGTCAGCATGTTAAAGCAGATCATAGAAGGCCTGGTGGTAATGACACCGCTTGATATTCCAAGTTGGAAATGGGAAAGTATTTCAATGGATTTCATCACCGGTCTGCCAAAATCTCCCCGTGGGCATGACTCTGTTTGGGTGATAGTCGACAGATTGACAAAGTGTGCTCACTTTGTGCCATTTAAGATTGGGTACTCGATGAAGAAGATAGCTGAGTTATATCTTGAAGAGATCATCAGGTTGCATGGTGTGCCTATTAGCATCGTATCAGATCGGGACTCTAGATTTACGTCTCGTTTTTGGAAGAGTTTACAGGAGGGGTTGGGTACCGATTTAAGGTATTCCACCGCCTATCATCCGCAGACTAATGGTCAGACGGAAAGAGTAAATCAAATCGTAGAAGATATGATCAGGTGTTATATTTTGGATCATGGTGGTGCTTGGGATGAGCGTCTCAGACTCATGGAGTTTGCTTACAATAACAGTTATCAAGAGAGTCTGCAGATGGCTCCGTTTGAGGCCTTGTATGGGAGGCGTTGTAGAACCCCACTGTTTTGGGCTGAAGTTGGTGAGAGGCCGTTGTTATGTCCGGAAGCTCTTGAAGAGATGAATTGTGTTGTGACTCATATTCGAGAAAGGCTTCGTGTGGCTCAAGAGCGCTATAAGAAGTATGCTAATCTTCGAAGGGTCGATCTGGAGTTTGTTGTTGGAGACTTGGTGTTTCTGAAGGTTTCTCCGATGTCCGGTGTTAAAATATTTGGTAGGAACCACAAGTTAGACCCCCGATATGTGGACCTTTCCAGATTCTTGAGCGCATCGGAGTGTTGGCTTATAGGTTGGAATTGCCTGCGACCTTCCCTAGTGTCCATGATGTGTTCCATGTGAGCCAGTTGCGGAAATGTGTTCATAATGATCGTCAAGTCCTCGACTCGATACCCCAGATTCAGCCCAACCTTACTTATGTGGAAGAACCTATTCGTGTTTTGGATTTTCAAGAGCGGGTGTTGCGGAGAAAGACCATCCCTATGGTCAAGATTCTTTGGAGAAATCAAGAAGTCGAGAGCACGACGTGGGAATTGGAATCGGTGATGAGGGGATCTCACCCGCACCTCTTCTCTAAGTTTCAGGTATGTCGTTATGTTTTCAATTATGTTTGATTTTATCGTTTTGATTGGTTTTGGAGTTGTGTTAAGTTTCGGGACGAAACTTCTTTTTAGGGGGTGTGACTGTAACGCCCCCGATTTTTCGATGATTTTATTTGTTTGGGCAACGTCAGATTTATGACATCGTGGCGTTACTTTTAACGTCGATTTGACGGCGCAATGCCATTAAGGCAATTTCGCGTCCATGCGGTCGAGTAGGACGAATTCTTGTTGTAATGGGAAGATTTTGCGTTTGGAATTTAAGTTAAGTAATTTTGGACTTGCTCGTCAAGTTTCATCGCAATCCGAGCATTTTTGGAGTCTCGGCGTGCGATTGAAGTTTTGGATTGTTTATATTCGCCGTATACTTCGAAGATTAATATCTCGGGAATGGCTCGTCGGATTCTAGTTTTGATTTTGCCGTTAGATTTGTAGCATTAGTGTTCGCCTTCGGTGCAAGTTTAGTTTAATTCGGCGCTCGTTTGGGCTTCCGTGCTGAGTCTTCTCGAGAAGCTATGGTTCTACTCGATTAGCGCGTTTTAGATTTTACTTGGGCGGCATTTTGAGGGTCAAAACGGTGTTGTATCGAAAACATGGTCAACATGAAATTTGTTCGTCTCGACGATATCTACAACTTTCAGGATGACCACTTTTCGAATTGAAGCCGTTTTGAACCCCTAATTCCATCGTTTCTTCAATAACTCGAGTGGTGAGCTGCTACTCGAGTATATGCAGCTTCTACTCGAGTAATTCATGTTTTAACTCGAGTAATGAGCCTCTACTCGAGTATATTATGTTACTACTCGAGTAAGTATGTTACTACTCTAGTAGGTATGCTGTTACTCGAGTAGGTATGCTGTTACTCGAGTAGGTATGCTGCCACTCGAGTAGGCTGTTTCTTTTTACGTTCAGACATCATTTTGAGTGTCAAAACGGTGTCGTATCAAAACATGGTAAACATTAAATTTGTTCGCTCGACGAGATCTACAACTTTCATGTTAACCATGTTTCGATTTGAAGTCATTGTAAATCCCTAATTTCATTTTTTCCGTTATAACTTGAGTGGTGAGCTGCTACTCGAGTATATGCTGCTTCTACTCGAGTAATTCATGTTTTTACTCGAGTAATGAGCCTCTACTCGAGTATATTATGTTACTACTCGAGTAGGTATGTTATTACTCGAGTAGGTATGTTACTACTCGAGTAGGTATGCTGTTACTCGAGTAGGTATGCTGCTACTCGAGTAGGTATGCTGCCACTCGAGAAGGCTATTTCTGTCTGTGTTCAGAGGCCGTTTTGAGGGTCAAAACGGCATCGTATCAAAACATGGAAAACTTGAAATTTGTTTGTCGCGGCGAGATCTACAACTTTCATGTTGACGACATTTTGATTTGAAGTCATTATAGACCTCTATTTTGGGTTCTCGCAAAACCGTTCGAAATAAACCGTTTTTGACAAAACTTTTTATAAACATATATATATATATATTCTTGGACTTGGTTTTAGAACCAAACTTCATCTTCTCCGTTATTTTTCTCCTGAACCAGAGCAGCGAGCGAGAGAGAGAGTTTCTTTTTCGTGAATCTTCCGGTGGCCGCCGACGGTTCTCCGGTGCTCGAAATCTTCAACCAAACTTAGATCCGGAAAGCTCTCGCCGACAGCTACGCTATCGTGGTAATTTCTTCCCCATTCCTTGAGTTTTTTTCGTTAGGGTTTTTCGTCCCTAATCCCTTTTCCTCCATTTTTGTCTAGATCTCAACTTCTCCCATGTTCTTTTAACCCGATCTACGACGCGGAGCGATTCGGAGAACCTTTTCCGGTAGAAACCAAGGCAAGTGGGTGTTTCTCCTCTTTTCTCCTTGTCTGATTCGATGGTAACGGCTATGTTTTCATGTTCCCTAAAATTTTCTACACTTATTCTTCCAAATTATTGCTATGATTAACCGCTTTGTTGATCACATGTTGTTATGTTGTGTTGCCATGATAAACTTGAACTCGTCTATTTATGTTTAATCGTACTTGAAGTGTCTTATCGATGGCTTAAGTGTCTTAGCTCTCGTTATCAAACGTATTAGAGTTTAATTAGGGTTGTAAATCGGTCCTAAGGGTTGATCAACCATGTCCGGAATCTAGTAATGTCAAGTAGAGTTTGTCGAGCAAAATCCCGAGGTATTTGTGTTGTGGTTTTTTTTTGGGTTTCTTGAATGCGGGTGTTAGTGGACGATTCACCTCCGCAGTGTCTGTTACCTTCATTAGTGCCCTGTGGAAGTCTACCTGGTTTTTGGATGCCTGCGCTGTATGGTGGAGAGCATGAGACTCCCTCGCAGTTAGACGGATTGTATATCCGTTGTTTTGGGTGGTGTGTCCTAGAGTGACCACTTCGCCTGCGTTTTTTTTGGGTGGTGTGTCCAAGAGTGACCACTTCGCCGTGATTTTAGGTAGGGTCGACCACAGGTGCCTAATGAAGGTTTTGTTTTTTTTTCTAGGGAAATATTTATGTAGTCACCTTATAGCCTTGTGCGTCTGGTGTACTCTTGTGGAACGTGGCAAGTCACGTAGGAGTTCTCTTCCTGTTGATGCCCTGTTTCTTTTGTACCTTGCTTTAGTACTTTTGGACTTGGGCTTTTACCCCTGTTGACCTTTGTTTATTTTGGCTTATTACTTTTTTTCCTGCCACTACTTGTACCTTCTTGCTGAGGTGTTCTGTCTTTGGAATCCCTCAGGTTCAGAGTTGTAGCAGGTAGCTGTGTTGGTTTTGTAGTTTTCTCGTGGCAGTGTTGGCTGTGGTTGTTGCCTCGTCTTAGAGAGGTAGTTTGTGGGTTTTTTTTAGTTTTACAAGTTCAGACATACTTTTGTTCGTGGGTTCGTGTCAGTTTGTTGGCGCCCACTGATTTTGTTAGTTGTTGATACTTGCTAGCTGCTCATTTATTTAAAAGTGGATGTGGTTTACTTGCTCTCTGGGAGGATTTATGCTAGGAATGTATGTTATGTATTTTCAACTATAAAATCTACTACTATTACTTCATACATTACATGATTTGAAACTCTAACCCGTTATTTTTAGCGACCGTAAAAGCTATCTTTCCTACTATAATAAATTTAGAGTTCTGCATGGCATGAGTTGTCCTTTGGGGACGTTTATTCTCATGTAGGATGTTTGAGTCAATCTAAACAAGTATTTTTCCACAGTGTATAACCATACTTTGATTCGTGGACTAAATGAGCCACTAAGCCGAGGGATACGGTTAACTGTTACACTTAACTGATTTTCCTTAAAATAACTTAAAGGATCTTTCTCCATGATTAAGTAGGTTTTTGACTGAGCGTCCGCAGTTATCCCCTGCTAACGTGGCATCATGACACGCATTTTCCCTTACTCTAATAAGTTATTTATGTGGCGAAAATGTGGGTTGTGACACAGGCTCCACCTGAGATATAGATAGCACAAACTCCCCTGAGATATAGAATGGTTCATGTAGAAGAAGCCTTGCTGCAGGGTGATAGGCCTTCAGTAGTACAGCCTTGATCAGCAGCTGTTCAGGAACTTCTTTGACAGATAGTGATGTAGTTGTCCTTTGAAGTATCCTGGAGTGTTGAAGACAGAAGACTCTTGATTTTGATTAGGTGTTCTTATTCTTCAGATAGCTGATGATCTTCAGGAATATGGCTTTTTGTTGTATCAAAATTCTGTGTTGACAGACAGCAGTGAATCTCTTATTTCAGACTGACTATTTTTTGTATCTGTCGTCTCTCTGTATTGTGTATCTTGTTCTATCTGTCTGTCTGCCTACCTTATAGGAAGAAGAGAGAAAATCAATTTTATATTTCCTATCAAAAATGGTCTTTCGAAATTTTGAAATCCTCTGCAATTAATGCTGACGGCCTTGAGAATAAATGACATTGAATTATTTCCCCAACCGTCCCATGGAAAAACGGCAGGCAATAATCCTGGAGAAGACCATGATCAATACTCTGTCTAACAGTTATATTCTAGAGAATATTTGAGCATTAATTACTCAGGAATTATTATAGTAAGAAGGGGACAGAAGGATGAAAAATAACTAAGTCTGGATTCACCGAACTGATAACAGAAATCGTCGAGTTAAGTTCACAGTTTGTCGAGCTGAGTTGCTGAGTTCATCGACCAAATGACTTCTGTTCGTTGAGCTGAGTTCCAAGATCATCGAGCAGAGAGCAGCACTATATTCTCTAGAAACTTTGCCTTTTCTGTGTGTGGAGTTCGTCGAGCTGATATCTAGTTTCGTCGACTGAAGTTCAGCAAAATATTTCTGGACTTAGAATAATTTCAGATGCTTCTGGATGAAGGTGTTGAAGTGAAATATCTATAATTCGTCGACCAAAGAATTGTTTTTGTCGAGCTGAGGACCATTTAACTGCTGCTGGATAACTCTAGCTATTGTGGTCACAGTTCGTCGAGCTGAGAATCAAGTTTGTCGAGCAAGGTCTAACTCTGGACTTAAAATAAAGAGATGTTTTTTTGATCTGGAAGTGTTGAAGTATAGTGTCCAAAGTTCATTGACCTGAGTACCAAGTTCGTCGAGCTCAGCTCAGAGAATTTACTCTGAGATTGTCGAGCTAAGCATGACTATCGTCGACCTGAGTTCGACGAACGTCGAACTCATTTTACTTGGTCTTTAGAAAAACTCTAAGTCTTGAGTCTCTGACAGTCTTGTTGATAGCTGGTCCATGTGATGTTGATTCTAAGGTCTTGGCCTAGACTCTAGGATACAACCATGACCCTGGTTATATATTATGGGTCATATGATCCTAACTTAGTGAACCTAGCCCAAATCTTACTAGGGATCCAACAATCTCCCCCTATTTGGGTGAGGTCACTAATTACAGACTCAAATCAAAATTGAAATTCACAAGGAAAGAAAGCATATATCTGGCAGAGATCAATAACACATGCAGTAGATATATATATGTACATAAGCTTTGTTCAGAAATAGAAAGTAGTTATAAGAACATAACAAAAGTAAAGCAGTTCAGAATCACTTCTTTTGTTTCTTCTCTTTGGGCATTACTTCTTTACCTTTATCTCCAGGCTTGGTAAAGACAATTTCTTTGTTTGGATCTGAAGCTTGCACTTTTGTCATGGTCATATCAGCAGCCCCTATAATCTTCAAAGATGTGGCTCTAGGGACAACTGCTTCTGGGTGCAAATTCATGTAGTCATCAACATTGAAAATCTTGTTTGTTTTATAAAACCTCTTAAGCTCTTCTTTCCTGTACTTAGACATTGTGGAATACTCAGAAGGATCCTTTCCTTCAGCTTTGGCCTTATTAATCATAGAAAGGCCTACAAGTTCATGGAACTTGGCCATTCTAACTGTATTAGTTGTTTCAGGATCTTCAAAAGGAATAGGAGGAGAATTTGGCCTTTTAGGATTTTCAGCTTTCTGATCTGCAGGGAATGATAATTATTTTTGATGTTGTTGTTGTGCTTGATGCTGCTGCTGTGCTTGATGCTGAAATTGATGTTGCTTGCCTGAAGAGTTAAATCTATGCTGGCTGCTTTTAGAAGAAGATCTCCCTTGATGTCTCTGATATGTTTGTAATTGGGTAGAACTTTGGGAAGTTGTTCCTGAAGCACCAATAGCTGGAGGAGGAGGAGGTGGTGGATCTTTTCTGTATTTCTGAGATGGAGGAGGAGAGTATCTTCTGCTTCCCTTCCTCTCTTTATGTTCATTTTTGGATAACCACATCCAAGCTGTCATCCCTTTATATGGAGTTATCTTCTGGAGAATATAGTAGGGAGTGTCATTGGCTGGATTTGGCTTAGGAGCAGGATGAGGAGGAGATTTTCTCTTTTTAGATACTGGCTTCTTCTTTTTCTTAGCATCCTCATCAGAATCCTCATCATCCTCACCATCATCATCACTGCTATCCTATGGATTATCAAATAAAGCATCTAGCTTTTTCAGTGTTTCATCAGATATATTGGGTTTCTCAACTTGGGATGGAGCTGGAGTAGATGTTGGTGCTGGAGCTGGAAGAGAAATTTCAAGAGGAGCTGGAGAAATAACTGTGACAGTGCTTTCAGCAGCTGCCTTATTCTCTTCTTCAATGTCAGCCCTGATTAACTCATTCAGATCAGGCAAGGTTGAGTCATCCATTACAAAAGTTGGGACTGAAGGGGAAGAGACATTTGGGGAAATAACTTTAGGAAGAGGTGAAGTAGGAACCTCTTGAGAAGCAAGATTGTCCTTAAGCTACTTAACCACTTTAGGGCTTTTTGGAGAGGTGCATGGGATAATAGCCAAAGATGGCTTAGTATACTCTACTGGAAGGAATCTCAAGTATGCAGTATCAAAAATACTTAACAAATTAACCAAAACTACTGCGAGATTTAAAATGAAATCACCAGCAGTAAATAACTCTTCTGGGACTGCATCTTCCATATCCATGTCAGTCTTAATAAACTGAAATTAATCAGTTAAATATGTATCTGTATCTTCTGGAGCAATTAAATCTGTAACTGTATATTCTGGAGCTGGTGCTGGAGGTTCTACTGCTGGAACTGCTGTTGCTACTAGAGCTGCTGCAGCTTCTTCATCAAGCATCTCCCCCTGCCTAGTTTTAGTTATAACTGGAGCCAGGCCCTTAAATGAAGAGGGGCCAGCAGAAAGGGCAGAGATTTGAGCAGATAAAGAGGAAATGGAAGTAGTAAGAGGTGTAATAGCCTCTGCTATTAGAGTTTTGAGGAGGGGTGTGATGAGAGTAATGACAGATGAGATGGTGGAGGGAGCTAGTGATGAAGTGGCAGATGGAGTTATAGATGGTGGTTGAGGGGAAATAATTAGAGGGATGGTAGATGTTGGTGAGGATGGTGGGATGGCATCTTGCATGGGGTCATCCTGGATGCATTGATTTAGATGAGGAGGAGTATTGTGAGGAGATGTTAGGAGATTGAAGGATGGTATGGAGGATAAGTGTGGTGGAAGAGGAGATGAAGGTGGTGTTGGAGAGGGGGAGGGTTGATTATAGTCCTGAATAGGAGATGAGGGGATGTTGGTAAGATCTAGGGGTGGAGAGGTGGCAGAAGATGTAACTGTAGTAGGAACATGAACTTGTTGGAGTTGTTGTTGGAGTTATAGAAGTGGTTGAAGAGAGGGAGTATGAACTATGGAGGTTGATTGTTGTTTAGTCGCTGGAAGGGCTGGAGGTGTGGGGATGATCTCTTCAGTAGGGTGGGAAGTGGCCCTAACATCCCTTGTGCTTTTAGAAGTTGGGGTGGAAGAGGTTGAAACCTTGGATAGCTTGGATATAGTCCTCTCCCACCTGCCAAACAAGGCATAGGTGAGTCTCTTGCTGGCATTAATGAATATGGTCGGGGAGATCAGTGATTCAGCAGCTTTTTCTTTCAAAAAGATCCCTAGGATCCTTCCAAAGCACACTTCCTTTTTATTACACTTTTTCTTAATAAGATCAAAAATGATCTGTGCCCAGTTCACCTTCTTCTTGTTAACCACTGCACACATGACCAAAAACTGATGCCTGGTAATATAGTCATGTGTAGTGTGCTTGCATAACAAGACTTTACCAACAATATCTGCCAGAAATTTGTATTCTATAGATAAATGTTTCCTTAACAACTTATTGGGGTTATCTCCAGTATAACCCATCAAACTCAACATCATATCATGTTCTTCAGAATCTATTTCCAGTTCTTCTTCTCCATTGTCCAAACAAAATATTTTAGTTAATATGGTGGGAGAGAGGGAGAAAGCGTTACCCACAATTGTTCCACTCATTGTATTTTCTTCTGTTGTCAATGATGTATAAACCCATTCTCTTATCTGAGTTCCAGATAATTTTATTCGTGTTGTCATCAAATTTTTTAGTTGTTGCTCTTCCAGAAGTTACAGAATATGTAAAAATATTGGGTCTGAGTGTTGAAATGAGTCGAAGTCGACATCGAAGCCGGTGTCGAACTTAATTGCAGCTAGGGTTCCTGCTTAAATCACCATGAAATCACCTACAAGAGAGAAAAACAGCGATCAAGTGCAAAGGGAACAGAAAGCGTAGGATGGAGGTCGAAGAAAACCTAAATATAAGATTTTCTGGAATATGAATCGACAAACTCCATTCCACGAAAAAGAAGAAATTCTTCGACCTGAGATCGACGAAATAATTGATAGTGAAATAATTCGTCGAGCTCAGCTAGAAGAGTTGAAGACATTTCGTCGAGCTCCGTTCGACAAAAGTTTTCTGAAGTTGATTCGTCGATCTCCGTTCGACGAAAACAACTTCACTCACACAGAGTTTGTCGACCTTCGTTCGACGAATATCTCCCGAACTTTCCCTAGTTTGTCGAGCTCCATTCGACGAACTATGGATAATTCGTCGAGTGCATACAGAAACTAAACTAAGTCTTCTTCATTGATCATTCCAAGCTAATTTATAAAGAATAAGTTATTTCTCTCATCCAGAGGTTTGGTGAATATATCAGCTCTTTGTAAATCAGTGTAGATATAAATAAGATTAATTTGGTTTTTGTCTACACACACTCTAATGAAGTGATGCCTAATGTCTATATGCTTAGTCCTACTGTGATGGACTGGATTTTGTGCTATTGCTATAACACTTGTGTTATCACAAAAGGGAGTTGAATTATTTAAGTTGAGACCAAAGTCTAGGAGTTGGTTTTGGATCCATAGTATCTGAGAACAACAACTGCCTGCTGCAATATATTCTGCTTCAGCAGTTGAGGTGGATACAGAAGACTGTTTCTTGCAAAACAAAGATACCAACCTCATACCAAGGAACTGACAAGTCCCTGAGGTACTTTTTCTATCAACACTGCATCCAGCAAAGTCAGCATCTGAAAATCCAGTTAAATCAAATTCTGACTCAGCAGGATACCATAGGCTTAGACTAGGACAACCCTTTATATATCTCAAAATTCTTTTTAAGAAAGTTAGATGAGATTCTTTAGGGTTCACTTGGAACCTAGCACAAAGGCATGTTGCAAACATAATATCAGGTCTACTTGCTGTTAGATATAGTAGGGACCCAACAATGCCCCTATATAATTTTTGATCCACAGGTTTCCCATGTGCATCAGAGTCAATCACAACATTAGTAGCCATAGGTGTTTTCTTTGATGAAGCATCAACCATACCAAACTTCTTTATAAGCTCTTTAGTATACTTAGCTTGAGAGATGAAGATGCCATCAGGCACTTGGAGACCAAGGAAGTAGGAAAGCTCACCCATGCTACTCATGTCAAATTTTGAATGCATGAGGTCAAAGAACCTCTTGCATAATTTGGAATCAGTGGACCCAAATATGATGTCATCCACATATATTTGCACTAACAATATTTGATCCTTATGATGTCTAGTGAAAAGTGTTCTATCTACTATGCCTCTAATGAATTTATGCTCTATCAAAAAGCTGCCTAGGGTCTCATACCAAGCTCTTGGAGCTTGCTTGAGACCATAAAGAGCTTTATGCAATTTGAAAACATGATAAGGGTGAGTTGGAGAGACAAAACATGTAGGTTGTTCAACATAAACCTCTTTTTTAAGTACTCCATTCAGGAATGCACTCTTGACATCCATCTAATGCACCTTGAATCTCTTGTAGGCTGCATAGGCCAGGAATATTCTGATTGCCTCTAACCTTGCCACAGGTGCAAAGGTTTGGTAATAATATATTCCTTCCTCTTGCCTGTATTCTTGAGCAACAAGCCTAGCCTTGTTCCTCACTATTGTACCTTGGGCATCCAATTTATTTTTGTATACCCATTTGGTTCTAATGACTGGATAGTCTTAGGGTCTTGGAACCAAATCCCAAACTCTACATCTCTCAAATTGATTTAATTCCTCCTGCATTGCAATGATTCAGTGGGGATCTTGCTCAATATCATGGATGGATAGAGGTTTAACCTGAGAGAGAAAATAGGCATACATCAAATCTTAGTTGAGTTGATGCCTGGTCTGTACACCTGCTGATATGTCTCCAATCACTTGAGATCTAGAGTGATCCCTTTGTGTGATAAGATTAGTGGGTGGAGTTGGTTCTGTAATAACATTACGAACTAATTCCTCTTGTGGAATTATGTTTGCTGTTGGGGGAATATCAATCCCTTCAGTGCCTTCATATTCACTATCTTCATTGACTTGTGGAGAAGGATGTGTTGGAACCTCTTGGGTATGGTTTAGTCCATAGAAATTCTCACACAAGTGAGGTACCTACAAATTGTTTTTGGTAGAAATCTCTTTCTCCTTGCAAGACATGTTAGCCTCATCAAATGTAATATGTATAGACTCTTCAATTTTTAGAGATGATTTATTAAAAACCCTATAGACTTTGCTTACTTGGGTATATCCTAGAGAGATTCCCTCTTCAGCCTTGGCGTCAAACTTTCTAATATATCTTTTGTTGTTGTTGTGAATATAACATATACATCCAAATACTTAAAAATAATTGATTTTAGGTTTCTTTCCTTTAAGTAATTCATAGTGAGTCATATTCTTTAGTTTATGAATTAAACTCCTGTTCAGGACATAATTTGCTGTGCTCACAGCCTCTACCTAAAAGGTTAGGGGCATGTAAGCATCTGCAAGCAATATACTTACAGCTTCAATGAGTGTCTTATTTTTCTTTTCAGCTACCCCATTTTGTTGAGGAGTTCTAGGAGCTGAGAAGCAATACCTGATACCTTCCTTCTCAGAGAACTCATGCATAGGAAGAGACTCAAACTCTGTGCTATGCTCACTTCTGATCAATGCAACATGAGTAGAGAACTCAATCTGTATGGTCCTTGAAAGTGATAGGTCTTAAGCTAATTAGATAAATATCACAGCACAACTTATAAAATAAGAAATGCAGAAAGAAATCAAGCAACACAAAAAACACAAGGAATTTATAGTGGTTCCCCAAATCTGGGTAGTCCACTCTTCTACCACCCTAGTAGGAATTCACACAGGTTTTTGATCAGGTGACCTGACACCAATGGGTTTTGATCAGGTCCCAAAAACCAAAACCTCAAGTCTTTTGGAAGGGGACTTGCAACCAGGAATCACTTTTGAAAGGTGATGACAATCCTTTATACATGAAGGGAAAAGAGGTGATGGAAATCTTCTCTTTCTCAATAGCAACTGAGAAGACTATGTGGATATTGATGTTAGCAAGCAGCTCCCCCTGAGATATTGATTTGTTCAGGTTAGCAGGAAGCTTTGCTTCTGGGTGATAGGTCTTCTAGGAGATGATGTCTCCAGCAAGCTTCTTAGACTGATATTGAGTGGTTGTCTCTTGAAGCCTGGAGCAAATGAAGAACACCGATGATTGTTCTGATTGATGCAGAGTTCTTCCTTTCTGTAGAAAACCTTTTCTTTGTCGTTTTGTTCACTATTTTGTCTGTCTGCCCTGTTCTCTGTCTTCTTCCCTGTATTTAAATTCCTAATCTTGATGGCGGAAGAAACATTCCCGAGTGTATTAAAAGCTTTGGAAATTGATCCGGACTTAACTCCTCTGTAACTGTCCGTTTGAACGGCTATTTTCAATGGAAATGTTGACTGCAATTAATCCCCAATTAATTCTGCCAACTGTTACTGATTTCACAGAAATCATTGACCTGAACTTTCATCGAGTTCATCAATCATCGACCTGAGTTCGACATTCGTCGAACTCAGCTAGATTCGTCGAGCTGAATATCTTGCCTGTGTTCGTCGAATGGAGCTTGCAGTTCGTCGAGCTCAGTTTTTGTGTTCGTCGAGCTGAGAAAACTGTTGAGTGTCGACACAGGTGCTGTGATGGTGTCGACACAACCTTACTTGAGTCTTGATATCGTCGACCTGAGTTCAGCAACTCAGAATTCGTCGACCGGAGATCGCCGTTCGTCGAACTACGTTCGACGATCGTCGATCTGATTTTCTGCCTTTGTCTTAACTGCATTTTTTGGACTTATTTCAGCAATTCTGGAGAAACCTTTTGAATGACCTGTCCTACAAATAATCCTATGACCCATGACTATACATATTGGATCAATCTAATATTCCTAATAGTGTTCCTTACGAAAATCAGAACTAGGGTTCCAACAATCTCCCCCTATTTGGGTGAGGACACTATTTGCATAAACAATAAGTAAAATACAAGGCAATTAAATACAATCTCCCCCTATATCTGGATTAAGTACTACTACTGTTGCTGTTGCTGTTGATATAGCTGTTGTTGATCCTTGTTCAAATTTGAAGCATTATAATCTGTTGTTGCTGCTGCAGCTACAATTCCCACAAACTGCTGCTACTGCTGGAATTTATGTAGCTTCATTTACAGGCATCTCCCACTATTTGCATAACCACTATTCCTGTGTGGTAAAACAAATAATCTCCCCCTATATGCATAGCCTTGCACAAATTATTCAGCCACTGATATCTCGTATATTTGCTGAACTGAATTCTTTTTCCTACAAGGAGATGTTAGGAGATCTAGACCTAGATCAACTTGGGTCCAGGTTCTTTTTGATCATAATTATAAATAAAAGAGCATTTTAGGTTGATCCTTGTATCTAGGTGGATGATATTTCCTAGGAGGTATTATCCACTCAGTGAATGGATTATTAAAACAATGACTTTGATTATACATTTGAAGAGAACAAAAATTTCTGTTCTGAAATCCTGAGTTCGACGAATTAAAGTACTTTTGTCGAGCGGAGTTTGACGAATGATATTTAGTTCGTCGAGCTCTGTTAACAGGATGACTTTCTGTGTTCCCTTTTCATCGACCTCTGTTCGAAGAATAGTATAGATTTCGTCGATCATAGATTCCTGAACAGTTGAAATCAAAATCTTTGTTCAGAGATCGTCGATCTGAGTTCGACGAATAGGTTTGATTTCGTCGATCTCCGTTCGACGAATTATTTTCAACTATGATTTTCTGAAGATTTTCATCTGATAATCTGAAATCAGTGTTAAATTTAGCTGAAGAAGAGTCAAGGGAAGAAATAACCTGATCTTCTTCATCTGATTCATACTCTGATTCTTCAGATTCTGCAGCATAGCTACTGCGAGAAGCATCTATTGTCATTAGGCAAAATTATTTTGCTCTTGCTTCTTCTTCATCACTCCAGGATTCAGCTTCAATTATTCTCTCTTTTGCTGATACAACAGCCATTGCTGTGATGGAGTCCCACATCTCTTTTGCAGATGAACATTCAGCAAGTTCTTCAAAAATGTCATCAAACATTGATTGAGCAAGAATGTTCATTGCTTGTGCATCAGCAATCTTCATCTTTTGCTGGGTATCTATCCATTGGGATGATGGAACAACATTTGGACTTGTTGGGTTCTGAGGTAGAGCTGGGCCTGTCAAAACAGATTTAAAGATGTTTTCATCAATGGAGTCCATATAAAATCTAATCCTTGTCTTCCATAGTGCAAACTTATCTAGATTGCACATGCGCAGTCTGGTGCTTGAAAAATCTGCAATTTGTGCCATGATAACTCTAAAGATATTTAAGATCTATCAAAGGATCTTTGTGGTTCAGGTGTTAGCCTGTACAACCAAATAAGGTATGGTATATTAACCAACCTCCCTTTGATACCAATTGAAAGTGATAGTTCTTAAGCTAATTAGATAAATATCACAGCATAAATTATAAAATAAGATATGTAGAAAGAAATCAAGCAACACAAAAAACACAAGGAATTTATAGTTGTTCCCCAAATCTGGGTAGTCCACTCTTCTACCACCCTAGTAGGAATCAACTCAGGTTTTTGATCAGGTGCCCTGACACCAATGGGTTTTGATCAGGTCCCCAAAACCAAAACCTCAAGTCTTTTGGAAGGAGACTTGCAACCAGGAATCACTTTTGAAGGGATATGACAACCCTTTATACAGGAAGGGAAAAGAGGTGATGGAAATCTTCTCTTTCTCAATAGCAACTGAGAAGACTATGTCGATATCGATGTTAGCAAGCAGCTCCCCCTGAGATATTGATTTGTTCAGGTTAGCAGGAAGCTTTGCTTCAGGGTGATAGGTCTTCTAGGAGATGATGTCTCCAGCAAGCTTCTTAGACTGATATTGAGTGGTTGTCTCTTGAAGCCTGGAGCCAATGAAGAACACCAATGATTGTTCTGATTGATGCAGAGTTCTTCCTTTCTATAGAAAACCTTATCTTTATCGTTCTGTTCACTATTTTGTCTGTCTGCCCTGTTCTCTGTCCTCTTCCCTGTATTTGAATTCCTAATCTTGATGGCAGAAGAAACATTCCCGAGTGTAGTAAAAGCTTTGGAAATTGATCCAGACTTAATTCCTCTATAACTGTTCGTTTGAACGGCTATTTTCACTGGAAATGTTGACTGCAATTAATCCCCAATTAATTCTACCAACTGTTACTGATTTCACAGAAATCGTCGACCTGAACTTTCGTCGAGTTCATCAATCGTCGACCTGAGTTCGACATTCGTCGAACTCAGCTAGATTCTTCGAGCTGAATATCTTGCCTGCGTTCGTCGACCGGAGCTTGCAGTTCATCGAGCTCAGTTTCTGTGTTCGTCGAGATGAGAAAACTATTGAGTGTCGACACAGGTGCTGTGATGGTGTTGACACAGCCTTACTTGAGTCTTGAGATCATCGACCTGAGTTCAGCAACTCAGAATTCGTCAACCGGAGATCGTCGTTCGTCGAACTGCGTTCGACGATCGTCGATCTGATTTTCTGCCTTTGTCTTAACTGCATTTCTTGGACTTCTTTCAGCAATTCTGGAGAAACCTTCTGAATGACATGTCCTAGAAATAATCCTATGACCCATGACTATACATGTTGGGTCAATCTAATATTCCTAATAGTGTTCCTTACCCATATCAGAACTAGGGTTCCAACAATCTCCCCCTATTTGTGTGAGGACACTATTTGCATAAACAATAAGTAAAATACAAGAAAATTAAATACAATCTCCCCCTATATCTGGATCAAGTACTACTACTGTTGCTGTTGCTATTGATATAGCTGTTGTTGATCCTTGTTCAAATCTGAAGCATTATAATCTGTTGTTGTTGCTGCTGCTACAATTCCCACAAACTGCTGCTCCTGCTGGAATTTCTGCAGCTTCATTTACAGGCATCTCCCACTATTTGCATAACCACTATTCCTCTGTGGTAAAACAAACAATCTCCCCCTATATGCATAGCCTTGCACAAATTATTCAGCCACTGATATCTCGTATATTTGCTGGACTAAATTTTTTTTCCTACAAGGAGATGTTAGGAGATCTGGACCTAGATCAACTTGGGTCCAGGTTCTTTTTGATCATAATTATAAATAAAAGAGCATTTTAGGTTGATCCTTGTATCTAGGTGGATGATATTTCCTAGGAGGTATTATCCACTCAGTGAAAGGATTATTAAAATGCTGACTTTGATTATACATTTTAAGAGAACAAAAATTTCTGTTCTGAAATCCTGAGTTCGACGAATTAAAGTACTTTCGTCGTGCGGAGTTTGACGAATGATATTGAGTTCGTCGAGCTCTGTTAACAGGATGACTTTCTGTGTTCCCTTTTCATTGAGCTCTGTTCGACGAATAGTATAGATTTTGTCAATCATAGATTCCTGAACAGTTGAAATCAAAATCTTTGTTCAGAGATCTTCGGTCTGAGTTCGACGAATGGGATTGATTTCGTCGATCTCCGTTCGACGAATTATTTTGAACTAAGATTTTCTGAAGATTTTCATGACCTACCCTTTTATGTCATAAATCATTCTGATTACTAGTTATTTTAAGTAAGCAGATATCAGAAGTGGTAGAAAGAAAATTAACTAAGTATATGTTACCTTGTCTATTCCTAATTAAAATAGTTTGGTTTTCTTTATTAGAAATAATGCAAGACGATGAGTTAAAGTGTAACTGATAACCTTCATCACATAACTGACTTATGGAGATGAGGTTATGCCTGAGTCCTCTGACATAAGTTACTTTCTTGAAAGTAACAGCTCCAATATTCACTTATCCAAAAGCTTCTAACTGGCCACATTTGGAATCCCCAAAGATAACCTTTGGCCCTAGCTTGGACTTGTATTTGTGTAAGATGTCCTTGCTGCCAGTCATATGTTTGGAGCAACCACTATCCAAGTACCAAGTCTGATTCACACTTGGACTGCTTTTCACCAGCAATGAAATACAATTAATTGTTCTTGACCCAGGTTACCTTGGGTCCTTTGTTTTGATGCTATGAAAAGCTAGAACTGATAGAAAATTTTGGTTGGGATTTGTATCATAAAGGGTGATATCTTCTAGGTGGTATAACCCAATCAGCTACAGAATTAAATGGTTTCCTGGAATTATTAGAGTTGCTGTTAAGATTACAATTTTGGTTAAGACTTTCTGGTTCGACGAATTTCTATGAGTTCATCGAGCAGAGTTCGATGAATTGGGTTAAGATCATCGATCTCTGCCCAGAGAATGAACATATTCATTTTCTTTGCCCCGCGCTCATCGACCTCTGCTCGATGAACCATATAGAGTTCGTCGATCGCAGTTAGACAAATAATTATAGTTATAGTTTGCGTTCAGCATTCGTCGAGTGGAGGTTCGACGAACTGGCAACATTTCGTCGATCTGAGTTCGACGAATTCTGCTGAACCTTATTTTTAATAGTTTTCTGATTTTTTTTTTTGACTTATTGATTTTGGTATTTGATCTAAGGTCGGTTTATTGTTTATTTTCTCTTTCTATTTTTCAGAAATAAATTTAATAATGGTAGTCAGAATATTTTTCTTGAGGATGGGGGGCAAACTTGATGAAGCACCCAAGCCTAGCTTGTCCATTGAGTCTGGCATTTACAGTGCTTGTGATGTCCATCAGCTTGAGGCTTCTTCCATTAAGAGTTTCCTCAAGTTGTTTAGCCTCACAAAGCTCAGTCTTTAACATTATAATTTGTTCATTAGCTAAGGTTAATTCATCTTTTAACCTATTATTTTCAGAGTTGACATTCTCTAGGTTTCCTAATTTTTCCCTAAGAGTTTTAATCTCCTTTTCTGAGTTTATTAAGTCTGTACACATTGTTTTAAATTCAAATTTAAAAGAATCAGAATTGTATCAAATGAAGACAATACCTTGTCAGCTTCAGAATCTGAAACTGCTTCATTGTATGAATCCTCTTCTTCTGAATGGCTCCTGGAAGCATCAATTATCATGAGGCAAACCTCCTTGGCCCTTGCCTCTTCCTCATCTTCACTGGAGCTAGAAGATGTTGATTATTATTCAGTCTCACTCCAAGTTTCAGCCACAAAACCCTTCTCCTTCTTCTTGTATTTGCTGGAAGAAGGTCTGCTGTTGTGCTGTCTCCTGGTATCTTTCTCTCTTCTCTTTTCTTTCTTCTGATTCTCTGGACACTCAGAGATGAAGTGTCCAGCTTTCCTTCAACCAAAGCATACCACTTCTTTAGTTGGTGTTTTATCATACCTTGGTTTGTCATCCTGTCTGGATGACTTCCTCCTGAAATCTTTTCTTGACAGCTTGTAGAATCTTTTGGCAAAAAGACTCATGAGTTCTTCATTTGTTGAGGGAGTATCTGTCTCTTCAGCTGCCTTGAAAGCAATGTTATGCACTTTTCTTTCTGGAGGGGGTGTTCTCTGCTTAGCTGCCTCCCTGGATTTAATCGACTATTCATAGGACTTAAGTTTGCCTAATAGAGATTCAGTTGATATCTCATTTAGGCTTCTGGATTCTTTGATAGGTCAGATCCTTGAATCACATGAGCTTGGAAAGCACATTAGGATCTTGTCATTAACCTCAGTGAGGGTGATGTCCTTGTCTAAGGTTTTTAGCTCATTGATGATTGAGCTTAACCTATTATACATTTCAGCTACTGACTCAGCTTCCTCTTTCTTGAAATTCTCATATAAGGATTTGAGATTGGATCTCCTATCCTTTCTTTCATCTGCTGATCCAGACACCATTTGGTTTAGGGAATCCCAGATGGCTTTGGATGAAGTGCATTCAGCAACCTTTTGGAAGATATCATCTGATATAGTCTGTGCCAGTATGTTCATTGCCTTGGTATCAGAAACCTTGGCCTTCTTCTGAGCATCAGTCCACTCAGGTGGTGGAACTGCATTTGTTCCTGAGGCTGTTGTAGATGTAGAAGCAGTGGCTTGAGGAGGACCTGTCAAGATGGAATTATAGATATCTTCATCAATAGAGTTCATATACAATTTGATTCTTGTCTTCCAGATGGCAAACCTATTTAGGTTGCAAACTAGAGGTCTGGTGTTTGCATAGTCTTTGTTTTGTGTCATTGCTGTGTATATATTCTAAATAAAAATAAAGATAAAAGATGAAGTCTGATCTAACACAGGATCTTTGGTTCAAGGGTTAGCTTGTGTACAACTAGGAATCCAAGCTCTGATACCAATTGAAAGTGAGCTGTTAGATCAGGAATACTCTAGGGGGGGTTGAATAGAGTATTCAGGGTTTATAAAATTTTCTTCTGATTTAATGTAGTGCAGGAACAAAATTAAAACAACAATCCTAACAAATAGCCACAACACAAAAAAAAAGAAAAGAGTAATCCAGACAACACAAGAATTTATAGTGGTTCTCCTAAACTTGGGTACATCCACTCTTCTACCACCCTGGTAGGAATCCACTCAGATTTTTGATCAGGTGTCTGACACTAATGAGCTTTTGATCAGGTGCTCAAAAACCAATCCTCAAGTCTTTTGATCAGGTGACTTACAACTAGGAATAACTTTTGAAGGGAGTTATAACCCTTTATATAGTTGCTGGGGGGTGATAGATGATTGTGTCTTCTCTTTCTCAATATACAACTGAGAAGACTGATGGATATTTTATTTTTGTGCAGGCTCCCCCTGAGATATAGATAGCACAGGCCCCTCTTGAGATATAGAATGGTTCAGGTAGAAGAAGCCTTGCTGCAGGGTGATAGACCTTCAGTAGTACAGCCTTGATCAGTAGCTGTTCCGGAACTTCTTTGACAGATAGTGATGTAGTTGTCCTTTGAAGTATCCAGGAGTGTTGAAGATAGAAGACTCTTGATTTTGATTAGGTGTTCTTCTTCTTCAGGAATATGGCTTCTTGTTGTATCAGAATTCTGTGTTGACAGACAACAGTGAATCTCTTATTTCAGAATGACTATTTTCTGTATCTGTCGTCTCTCTGTATTGTGTATCTTGTTCTATCTGTCTGTCTGCCTACCTTACAAGAAGAAGAGAGAGAATCTCTTTTATATTTCTTGTCAAAAATGGTCTTTCGAAATTTTGAAATCCTTTGCAATCAATGCTGACGGCCTTGAGAATAAATGGCATTGAATTATTTCCCCAATTGTCCCATGGAAAAATGGCCGGTAATAATCCTGAAGAAGACCATGATCAATACTCTATCTAACGGTTATATTCCAGAGAATATTTGAGCATTAATTACTCAGGAATTATTGTAGTAAGAAGGGGACAGAAGGATGGAAAATAACTAAGTCTGGATTCATCAAACTGATAACAGAAATCGTTGAGTTGAGTTCACAGTTCGTCGAGCTGAGTTGCTGAGTTCGTCGACCAGATGACTTCTGTTCGTCGATCTGAGTTCTAAGATCGTCGAGCAGAGAGCAGAACTATATTCTCTAGAAACTTTGCCTTTTCTGTGTATGGAGTTCGTCGAGCTGATATCTGGTTTCGTCGACTGAAGTTCAGCAAAATATTTCTGGACTTAGAATAATTTCAGATGCTTCTGGATGAAGGTGTTGAAGTGAAATATCCAGAATTCATCAACCTAAGAATTGGTTTCGTCTAGCTGAGGACCACTTAACTGCTGCTGGATAACTCTAGCTATTGTGGTCACAGTTCGTCGAGCTGAGAATCAAGTTCGTCGACCAAAGTCTGACTCTGGACTTAGAATAAAGAGATGTTTTCTGATCTTGAAGTGTTGAGTATAGTGTCCAAAGTTCGTCGACCTGAGTACCAAGTTCGTTGAGCTCAACTCAGAGAATTTACTCTGAGATCGTCGAGCTAATCACAACAATCGTCGACCTGAGTTCGATGAACGTCGAACTCATTTTACTTGGTCTTTAGAAAAACTCTATGTCTTGAGTCTCTGACAGTCTTATTGATAGCTGGTCCATGTGATGTTGATTCTAAGGACTTGGCCTAGACTCTACGACACAACCATGACCCTGGCTATACATTGTGGGTCATATGATCCTAACTTAGTGAACGTAGCCCAAATCTTACTATGGATCCAACATATTTTCTGTATTATCGCTTCTACGATCATGCTGTGAATGTTAGTTTAATTTTGTGTGTGTGGTGTACAAGTTAATTCACACAAGAATCGAGTTCGTAGACTTACCACCACGCGTTGGCTACCTAACGCCCCGCGATAGCTTCCAGAACTCGATTTCCTGTGATGAATTATTTTAAAATTCAATTTATGCATAAAACCTTATTCACCCCAATCTAAGTTTGGCCACGAGATCCAACAAGTGGTATAAAAGGTAGGTTATTCCAAATTGGTTTCACCACAGGGAATAATGGCCAACCCTGACCTTGAATCGACCAGTGGTGATGAAAAATTATACACTGAAAAGTCATTTGCACCACCTCTATTTACTGGAGTGAACTATGATGAATGGAGAACACTAACGGGGAAATTCCTCATATAATTAGATATAGAAGTTTGGAACATGACTTGTGTCAAGCCCCCAAATAACTTCAATAAGCACGAATGTTATTTAAATGCTAAAGCTATGAATAGTCTATTTTGTGGGCTTGGTCAAGATATTTTCAAACTAATCTATACAGTTCCTACTGCATATGATATATGGAATTTTCTTGAGTTAAATTATAGTTCTCTTTCTACAGATGACGAGTCAGAGCGATTTCTCATGGATCCAAGTGAAGAGCCAATTAGAGACTTGCTCTTGGAAAAGGACATAGCAATTACATCACATAAAAAGGAAGTTGAAATCTCAACCATGGATGAGGCAACACACGGAGAAGTCAAAGACACTCAAGGCTCAAATCTTGTTTTATCCAAGAGTACTGTTAGAAAATCGAATTCCCTTCATGTATGCAATTCCATTTCTACAGTTCTTATGCTAGATAGGGCAAAACGTAGAATTAAGAAATTGATGAGTATCAATTCAAAAGTACGTTCAGAAAATAACCACTTAAAAGCATGTTTTAATGTTGAATCCAACATTGTTGTGACTAGTTCTCCTGTTTGCTCTTTAGATAATGTTTCTGCACCTTATATAGATTATAATGAGTTAAAAGAAAAGTATAAGGTTCATGAACAGGAGCTTTGTGTTTCAAAAGAACAAAATGATAAATTGTGTTTCAAAAACTCATCAGTTAAAAGTGACTGTGGTGAATGCAAGAATTATATAGTTGAAATCAAAGAGATGAACGAGATATTCAATGAATTTATGATTAAGTATAAAGCTCATATCAAATTTATTGTCTCTACTCTCAAAAACAACACAATCACATACAATAAAACTAGACATAACCTCAAACTGAAGTACAAAGAGCTAACTATACAAATCAACATGCTTAATGGAATAATGCTTAAAAACTCACACAGCCCAACTCCTAAGCTGCATGTAAAACCCAAAAGCATGTTGAATATGAACCACCACCTACAGGCTGAGTTAAACAAAGGGAGTAGAAAATCGCAAGCTAGTGCAAGTGAAACTCTTAACTATAGAAATAACTCCCACTTTGAAAAACAAATTACTCCCAATTCAAGAATATATGAATGTAGATTTTTGGTCAACAACTACTATACTATGAGTTCTAATTTAAGCGAAATAACCTTGACTTAAAGAACAACTTCAATATAGTTAAAATTCCTACGCAATGTTATTCAATTAAAGATCATCACAAAAAGACTCATAGAAATCTAGAAGAAAATCTGCAACATAAGCATAACATTAAACCAAAGTAGGAATGAAGGCCCATCATTCAAAACACTGCACCCATTCCGGTCAAAAGAGCCCATTCACCGTCATCTCTGCAAGGTGTACCACACTAAGTTTAGGTACCTAGAGGAACTGCCACCCATGGTCCCTTTTGGATACCTAAATATCTTATTCATTAGAATCCACAAATTGCGTGTTGTAGAAACTAATCAAACCAAAACTACTCTATAATCTACATCACAATATGCTCAATGTTTCTTTCAATTCTTAATAATTTTTGGGTTTTTTTTGTCTTTTTGGGGTTACTGTTTTCAGAGACTGCACTTCACGATATCCTCACTAAATTTATTTTTTGTACATATGCTTTAGTCTAGCACACAGTGTAGATCCTTTTGTTGGCATTTGCTGTGAGTTAGCATGATAAGACAAGAATATCAAACTAGTTAAAGCATCGTATCAGAAAATCACAATGAGTATAAAGGTAGCACAGAATAGTTCATATGATAAACAACTAATAACTTAGTCTGGAGCTCACCTGTTTATTACATAACAAACTACAACTGATAAAAAACATGAACAATACATATAAGATGCCACTCCTCTGAAGTGGTGGGAGAAATATTAAGCTTGCCCATGATCTTCTTGAGCATCTTTTTCATCCCCTTGACCTCCTTTGCTGTCTGTTTGATCTCTCGACCTTGCTTCTCCACTAGGTCGTAGATGTACCAACTGGTTTCCTTGAGGGACTTTGTACGGTGTATCAGTGGTTGTGATAGAGGTGCCCATGTCCATGAGGAAGAAGGAATTTCACCTACCTTGTAGACCTATGGGAAGCTGTCTATGGGGTAGGCTGACCAGTCGATGGCCGGGTATTTCTCTATCAAGATGCTCTGGATCACACCACCCAGAGGCACTATGTTCACCCGCTGGCGGTCAGGGGACTTCAAGCAAAACATTTAGCTCATTATGAAAAGAATGAGATCTGAGACACTGAAGGACTTCTTGGCCAGGATATAGTAAGTCACCATCGACAGCTGGGCCGTGACCTTCCTTATGTCCCCAGCCTTGAACATAAGGGAGTGACATAGGATATCTTCGATGATGCGAGCGTTAGGAGTGAGAGTGTCTACCAAGGTGAAGAGATATGAATGCCCCTCCACACCGTGAAGAACCTTGTTCATCTCCCTCTAGTCCCTAGTATTTCTAAAGGACTCCATGATGTCGAGGACTGGATAGTTGGGGGTCCAGACATTTTTGTTGTCGAGATCTGCATGGGTTATTATAACTATCTACATGCCAATGCAAGATTGGACACCCCCACCTAGGCGCATCTGAGCGGGATCCCGAAGGTTATTGTAAAATTCTTGGGGGAGGGCATAGGAGAATGGGGCAATGAATGAGATCACTGCAAGCACACCAGGTCCCTCCAAATACTCATAGATATGAGCATATCGATCATCAATATCTACGATAATCGGAATGCTCACAGTTGCTTCATTTATTGCGGGGAAGGTGGAGAGCGCTACTCTGGACCTCTTTGAAAAGCTGCGGCGAGCAGACTAGGAGCTCGATGAAGCCATCACCTGAAAGTAAACAAAAAAAACCACCTCAGTAGCAAATAAACAAAAATGGGAAAGTCAATTTTTTTTCGATTCGAGACCGGCTACTGAAACCTACCGCGAGGCAATAATGTGTTATTGCCAGGTGGTAGTATGACAGACTGCATCGTACCCTTCCGCAGAAATGTCTCCAAAATTTCTTTTTGGACAAAAGTTCTTCAAAAAATTTGTAGAAAATGAAGATTCATGTCTATAACTCGTAGATCTAAGAAAAGAACAAAGATCCATGAAACAAAACACAAAGCAAACATGAATTTCTCGTGGATACCTACACGATTGAAATTCCGGCACCGGATCTCAAAAAAACATGATTTCTATATATTGGATACATGAAAACAAAAAAAAACACTTGATTCGAGCCAAGACATACTGAATCTATGAGAAACGGAAATGATCCATAACAAAAACTGAAGAATTAACCGAAAAACATCTAAAAATGGTCTTAGATCATGCCCAAATATCGTGACATCATCAATCTCCACTACACTAACACCATAAGATGAAAACCGAGAGAGAGAGAGTGAAGAAGAGTACCTTATGGTGAAGAGGACGAGCTACAGGTACAATAAAGAGGGGGTTGTCGGCAACAGTCGGAAAGCAAGGAAAAATGTCCAGGCGTGCGGGATCAGACCTGACCTGCAACGTATATATCCCGATGTTACTGCAACACGATAATTATAATGTCGGTAGTAGCTTCTTTGCCATAGTGTTGTGGCTCCTCTAGTAATACCATCAACAACACACATTTTCTCTATGTTGTGTCTCACAATAGCGGGGGAGTATGTGTGTAGTCACTAGGATCGCTAACCTGTAAGTCACGTCGTATTATTAACCAGGGAAGGGTTCCAGTAAGTCCTTTCCTGAAGCTGGGGGAAATGAGTGGTAGGTTGAGCAGGTTTTTGGTAAAGGCATACGAGATTAACACCCCACCCTACAGCTCTTTTGCAGCTCCTCATGCCCATCTGTCACTCAGTACGGGGCCACAGTGTGGACGCAGCGCTTAGGTGAAATGTGTCTTGAGTAGTCTTGGGGGGGGGGGTCTTTCACAGCACTAGAAATGTTTCATACCTCATAATACTCAGGTACATGCATAATGGTCTATCATGCTATCTTTAGTTCTTTGTGCTGTTTCGTTTTCTAATATAGTTTCTAATTTTTGTTCTGTTACATCCAAAAAATAAACAAAAAATATATAGAAAACCCAAAAGTTCACACAAAAACTGTGAAGTCATTATATCTTACGGGCACACATGACCTGAACGTTGGCCATAACGAGTATATGCAATGTTTGAGTTAGAATTGTTACTCCATGTAAATATTGTCCCCGGTCATGGTGTGTCGAATCTATAGGTGCTCAACTACGGAGTGAGACATAAAATGTCAGTGTATGTTGACTACGCCGCTCGGTATGTATGAGGATTTAGATAAGGGAATGACTTCACACAATTCACATATCCCTAGACGGAGCACTCATGTAGAAATACTAGGCTTATATGCTATAATTTGTGACATTGTATCGTAACATGTTAGAAATACTTTGAATAATCAATGTCATGACATATATGTGCTTATATGAAGATTAAAACTTCGGGCAAAATCTCTAGTGCTAAGGTCTTATGTATACAAGTTAAAGTGTATCTATCTATGTGAATAGATTTCGATTTACTCTGGGCTCCTTGAACTCACAAAATATAGAAGAAAATGATAGCTCAAAGCAAACTAAATAGAAACCTATGCAAGCTATCAAAGGTCATGTCAAGGACCACCCAAGCACTATCATTCCTCCTGATAATTTTTATGAGCATTGTGAGGATGAGCAACTTGGTTCTAAGAGTCATTTCGATCTTGTGCATAGACTCTACCTTAAGCTTAGTGCCCTTCCTTCTAGTCTTGGTATGACATAGATTGGTATGTGATGTGATCGTTCACTCTATTTCTCTTGTGCTATATTTTCAATGAATCGAGATAACAATTGTAAAACATATTATTTCTACTTGATGTTTTCTCTCTATTGATGCTACATGTACACGTCATTGCCTTATTTAATGCTTCCATGCATAAGAATTGGACAGAAACTGCACTATATGTTTTAGCACATATGTACTAGCACGCGATTTATAGTTCTTGACGCTTACAATGTTTATAATGTGATTAACTCTATAACACTCGTAGCATTGTATTATTCCTCATTGCGTGCCTAGTTTACCTTGTGCTATCATATACTCATAATCTTTGCAAACCAACTTATTATTTTTGGTTGTGTACTACACTCTTACTTTTATGACCCATACGCTACAAATTCTCTGATTTGCATTTTTTTGGGTCACCGCTATGTTTATCACTTCTTGTAGTCCCGGTTATGTGTATTGTCTCCTATCTTTATAAAGCTTATCATATACTAATCTTTCATCCTGCATGTGTGGTTGGTCATGCCCACCCCTTTTAATACTATCAAAGGGGGAGAAGAGATTGTTCATGAGAATTATTGTAGGGTATGATCTTATGTAGGGGGAGCTTGTTTCAATACGTGCACATAGACAGGGGAGAATTTATAACACGTAAATAGGGGGAGCGTGTAGAACACGTATGTAGGAGGAGCATGTATGTTAGGGAGCTATATAGATAACCTGAAATATGAAACTTGCAAATTATCTCTTTATATATATATTCACTCTACAATCATGTATTGTATTATTTCTCATGAACGAGAATTGATGTTATCAAAAAGGGAAGTTTGTTGGAACCATTGGTTCATATACCCATGTTTGAGAATATCAAATCCCAGTTGTATTTGATCACACTTTGTGTTGATAGAGTGTGCAGGTTGACATGTTCAAGTAAAGGAATGAAGTCTCCTATGGATGCTAACGCCAAGCGATAAGAGTTACCGCCGGCAGTAGCCATGAATTAATTGAACAGATCACTTAGGAAACTACCGCGCCGTGCTAGTCCTAACGCCTGCTCTAGTGGAAGGACTTAATCTGGCCAGCCTCTCCTGAAACTACCGCCAAGCGTTAATTCTTACCGTCCAGCACTAGTATCTCGACGAATATCGAGAAGGATTTCTTGAGAAATCAATCTACTGCCAGGAAATAATGCTTACCGCGTCGCGCTAGCCTCTTGACGAGTGTCAAGGAATCCTAAGGAAGCTACCGCATACCGCTACCTTCTATCGTTGGGCGCTAGATTTTTTAAAAAGAAAGATTCGTCTGAAATATTATTCCATATTTGGATGACAGCTGGCACAACAAGTGCGCGAACCTACAACCAGGCGCTAGTCTTACGACGACGGTAGCCTATTTTCATTAAGATGTATAAAAGGCCACCTTGGTTTCCATTCCGGATTATTGAAAATGGAAAATGATGGAAGTTCCTGCATTCTAGGGTTCGGCTGCTCTTCCTTGCGCTCTATTCTAAAAGTCTCCGTTGAAGAAGAAGAAAGTCGTCATCCTCCCGTTCGTGAACGAAGGACTCCGGCTTTCCAAGACCGACATCAAATACAAAGAGCCAACTGGTTGCTAGCAAATGAAGATCTCACGCTCAGGCCGCGGATCGCTCAACAGAGAGGGAGAACTTCATCCTTTAAATTTTCTACATCCTTATGTCTATAATCTTTTCTTTTATGAACTTTGGGATGAGGGAAATCGACTGGAAGGTCGTCAAAATCTGGGAAGGGTTTTGTGAGAAATCGGCTAGGAGGGTCGTTGGATTCTGAGGAGGATTCCGTCAAAAATCGTCCCGAGGAAGGGATGTCTAGATCGGGTGGATCTAGCGGGACTCTAAGACCCTTCCTTATGAGGAGGTGAAGAGCCGGCTCAAAGACATTTCTTAGAGGGAAAGGGAGAGAGTTGACCGATCCATGGAGTAAATCGGTATAGAAACCAAAAGAGTTTTTCTCTCTCATCGCCTTCGATCACTGACATCACGGAGATCACACCTTTGTAATTGTAAAACCATTTACTATTAATTCTTGCAATGAAATATATTTTTTTTATTATCGCTTCTACGATCCTGTTGTGAATGTCAGTTTAATTTCATGTGTGTGATGTATACGCTAATTCGCACAGGAAATAAGTTCATTGACTTACCGCCGCGCGTTAGCTACCTAACACCCCGCGGTAGCTTCCAGAACTCGATTTATTGGGGCGAATTATTTTAAAATTCAATTAACGCATAAAACCTTATTCACCCCCTAAGGTTGGCCACGAGATCCAACAAAAGTGTAACTGAGTAATATGGTGTCAGCTTCTATGAGAGTCGTGTTCTTCCTCCCTGCAATCCCATTTTGTCGAGGTGTTCTTGGAGAAGAAAACTCCCGATGAATCCCTTGCTCTTCACAGAACTTTGTCATGCCTTCAGACTAAAATTCTGTGTTATGGTCACTTCTGATTTTGACCACAAAACTGTCCTTTTCATTCTGAACTATCCTAACAAAGGTCATAAAGATGTCAAGGGTTTCAAACTTTTTCTTTAGGAAGAAAACCCAAGAAAATCTGGAATTATCATCTACTATCACAAGTGTGTAGACTTTCCTACCTAGACTATGAACTAGCATAGGACCAAACAAGTCCATATGCAAGAGGCACAAGCACCTCTCAGAATCCTTAGATCCAATGCTCTTACAGGATGCTTTTTTCTGCTTGCCCTTTTGGCATGCAAAGCAAATTATTGTTTTTTGTATCCACAATAACATAGATTTGTGTGAAGTCACCCTGAAACTAAGATGAATTAAGTTGTATTTGATGTATTGTTTGAGTTATGTGTTTGCAGGACTAATTTGTCAAGTGTAGACCAATGTCAGTCTACATTGGGTCACCAAACATAGGACCATACAATGTAATCCCTCATTGTGTGATCCATGGTGTTGACTCATGTGTAGCCTCTCTATTGGGATACACTTAATTTTTCAAGCACTAGGACTTATTGGAGAAAGAGTTGTTGCTGGTTTTATTGAAGTAAGAAAAAAATTCTCATGAAGGAAAATATTCTAAGTATTTCACTCGAGTAGAAGCTTAAGTATTCGAGTTAAACCTTAGATGTACTCGAGTAAGTTAAGTCTGTATCTCGAGTAAAGGAAATGGCTCTCGAGTAGTCTGAACATAGCTCTCGAGTGGCCAAGTCTATTACTCGAGTGGACTTCTTCTTATACTCGAGTTGACAGTTTTTACCTCTCAGAATTATTCTAAGTCTTTTATTCGAGTGGTCGAGTTCACCACTCGATTAGATGACTACTGATCTCGAGTGACAGAAGGAAAACTCTCGTGATGTTTTTAACCCACTCGAGTAGTGAAGTTCATGTACTCGAGTAATCTATCTACTTCTCGAGTAGTCAAGCTCCAATACTCGAGTTACCAGATTTTATCTCCCAGAATTTTCACCAAGTTCTTTTCTTGAGTAGTTCTTCTCCACGTCTCGAGTAATCCTTCTACCACTCATGTGATACTTCTAGCACTCGAGTAAGCCTTTTTCTACTCGAGTGATTACACATTCTGTTCTGAATTTTTCTCTAGAAATTCTTCCTGAGTCGTCTAACCTTGTGCACTCGAGTACTCATCATTTTACTTGAATAGTTCATATTCAACTCGAGTAATTCAGTCAAGTTTCAAAAAAAATTCGCTAAGTCCTTATTAGACGGGATTTTCAAATGATGTGACGTGATTGGTCCACGTAGAGGTCATTAATGTTAATTATGACCATTAGGGAGATATTATATAAGGTCTTGTCAAATTCGGCTAACCCTAACAACAAGCGCTGTAAAAAATATTCTTAAGAATTCTGAATCCTATTTTCTCTTTCCAAAAATGAAAGTCGTCACTGACCATCATCGTGCAAATTGCCTAGGGCTTGTGTTCAAGAAGATTCAGATCAAGTCGACTTATAGATCGAGATTGTTCTTCAACTCCTCATCATCTCTCGGATCATGTGAGTCAAATAAATTTCAGATCTAGATCTTGCCGAGCCTCTTCTTCAAGTTTTCTGATAAAGCTGCAAGTTCAAAGGAAGAAGACCTTGGCCAAGATTTTCAAGATCTGAGAAATATTACTGTTTGTATTTCATTTTCTCAATTTATTCTTGTAGGAGATTACTCTCCGAGTGTAGGAGCTTTGTTCTCCGAGTTGTTGGAAGTTTTCATCTTCCGAGTGTAGATCTGTGTTGTGGATCGAGTTGTAGGAACTTTGTTTCGAGGTGTAGGATTGGTTTTCAATCCGAGGTAGTGGAGTAGCTGAGTCTAGTGCTTTGCTAGATCGGTAAGTGGAAAGTGGATGTACCCAAGGTTGGGGAACCACTATAAATCTCTTGTCGTCTGTGAATGCTTGGTAGATTTTTTTGGTGCATAGATTGCTAACTTTTATTCCGGAAAAAGACACACAACTCACTTATTCACCCCCCTCTAGGTGATTTAGGTAGACAACTGAACACTTTCAATTGGTATCAGAGGGAGGTTGATCACTAAAAGGATAACACCTTGATCAGATCCGTCCCTAGTTGTCTTTTGAGATTTTCCAAGCATGGACAAGGCCAAAGATTTTGTCAAGCTTCCCTTGTGCACAAACAATAACTTTCCCATGTGGAAAGAGAGAATCAGATGTTTCATGGAAGCTGTGGTTCCAAGGATCTTCCTGAACGTTGAAGAAGGTCCTTATGTTCTGATGACCGTCTCCACTATAGATCCAACAAAGAAGGTTCCTAAGAAATTGATGGATCTCGACAAAGATGAGATTGCACTTGTGTTTTTAGACTTGAAGCCCAAGATTATTATAGCAAGTGCAGTTGATCACTCTGATGAGTCCAAATATTACACTGATTTTTGGACTCATCTGGGTCAGTTTTATCGTCTTAGCACTGCACTTGAGAGCTATAACTGCTCATATTTTCTTACTTGCCTATTTCATGATTATGTGCACTTTAGGCCCGTTTTTTGTGTGCTTTAGATATTTTTGTATTTCCGTTTATTTTACTTGTTCTCTAGCCATGTATTGAGAATGTGGTGTGCACTTTTGGTGGCCTATCTGCCTCTTCAGCTGGTGCATGGGTCGTGTGCGTGCTCCGGAACTGCTCGGGAGACCCCGACGATACAGGAACACTGCGCACGATCATTGGACTCACTGCGCACGATCACTGGTCGTGCGCCACTGATCGTGCGCATTACATTCTCCTTTTCCCCAGTTCTGTCTTAGCCAATCACACGATCAGTGGATTCAGTGCGCACGACCAACGGTCATGCGCCACTGATTGTGCGCAAAAATGCTGATGTTTTTGTCCAAGTTGCAGGTTTAATTGGAAATTGCGCACGATCATTGACCGACAGTGCGCACGACCATTGGTCGTGCGCCACTGATCGTGCGCTCTGCTTATTCTGCCTCCGTATTTAAGGGTCTGCTCCACGATTTAGGGCACGACAGATCATTTCTGTGATCGGGGAGTGCACGGGAAGTGTTGTTCTACCTCTCCAGCTGCTCCATACACATACACCTTCATCGGGAGTCCGTAGCCGGTGATTCCAAAGCTTTCCAAACCCTCCGGCGAAGCTCGCAGCCATTGATGACCTCAACTCCAAGCTTTCCACCGGAGTTGGCGAAGAAGACGACCTATAGAATAGACTCAAAGGCCATCGAGGTGACAGCTCATTGGTACCGGAAGCCTCCTCGTACTGTGCCCGGAAGCGGATTGACAACTCGCTATTTCGGCCATAACCTACAGTGGACCTTCACCCTCTAGTGGTTTACTCCTCTTCCCCTTCCTCTGTTGTATGGAATGAATTGATATTGTAATGAACTACATTTTCTACTCTATATCTAGGTGAATGTTGTAGTTTTCATTTGCTTTTGAGTTGTGTGTCACGAATGCGCCTCTCCCACTCTACATCCACTCCACACCCTTGTTTCACATGATTGCTCTCCGCACAAGAACACTTCAATCCATTAGATTTATGTCCACTCACCCAACCGAAGTCTGGCATCGCGGCCGATACACTCACATCACCTTGTGAAGCAGTGCCTTTGACCCACATAGCCTTAATTAGTTTATTAGATCAAAACCACAATCTCACAAGCCCCTTTTTTCTCTTTTCTACGTATAACCCTCATAACGATATTTTCTGAACTATCACCGCTTTATGCTAATTGCATTCCTCAAGAGACCGACACTTGGGGATTTATTCCCAAATTTTATTACTTGTGCGACTGGTGCGCTTGCCGATTTCCACGCATCAAGTTTTTGGCGCTGTTGCCGGGGAACACAGTCGTGTGAGTTTTTGGAGAGGGAGATAGGAGGTAGAAGCCCTTTTCCATTTGTATATTTCATGTTTCTTATTTGCTTTAGTTTTTTAGAATCTGTTTCTTGTTTTTATTTGTTCTTATTCTAGTTTTAATTTTTCTGTAGCAGGTTTTCCTATTCTTTTATTTGTGGTGTGTAGTTAATTGTTGCTTAGAAACTTTCTATTGATGAATTCTTCTTGTTGCACCATGTATTCTTATATGAATATTTGTTGCCAATGGTGCGGGGATTATAGGCATGGTAGTGATGAGTGCCCCACTGAAGATTGGGATCATAATTCTGGTGGTTCTATGTATGGAGCACCATATTCCTATGGTACTTCAGACACCAAACCTAGGTCTTATGGTCACTCCTCTTCTACGCATTCATCTTTTTCTTTTCCTCTCCGGTCCCACCTGGATCGAGGAGTAATGGAAAACGATGTTTATGTTGTCGTAGCACCGACCACGTGTTGAAATATTGCGCAGAATTCCAGCGCCAGTTGGAGAAGGATGATGAACTGGGTATCTGATTCACTCTATCACCCTCTCAAATGGCCGCCCCTTCTGATTCTGATGATATATTCGCAGCACCACCTTGTCTATGGGGGACTGCAGCGGATATACCCATCAGACTTTCTGTGGATTGGTGTGACGACATTGTGGCGCCGTCTCTCCCCATGCACACTTCCCCTCTTGTTGATTCACCCCCGGAGGAACCCGCACATATTTTCTCTGATGCTGTTGTTCCTCTGCCTTCTTTGCAAGAATTATCTATCCCTATTTTTAGTGAGTCGGTTGATGATGTTCGGCCGGATTGTGATTCTGAGCCTGAGGATGTGCCCATGTTTGATGAGGATATTATTTTCATTAATGGAAAGTATTATGTCTTGGAACATGTGGACGCACCGAGGTTTGTTGATGAGGAGATCCTCTTTGTTGAGGAAGTTTCCACTTCCTTGATGGATGAGGAGGTCCAAACCACCACAGAGTACCTCGAGCTTGCGGATTCCCCTCACCATGACGCATATGATGACGTCGATGATCTATGTCGGGATCCTGCTGGGAGTGAGACCGAGACCAATCCCCCTATTTCTGATTATTTTAGTTTTTCTTGTCCTTTATTTCTTGATCCCCCTTCTTTATTTGGGCCTGGGCGGGTTGAGTCTCTGCAGGAGCTTTAGGAGGACTTGGAGCTTTCAGCTCGAGTCATCGATGATAGCATCCTCTCTCGCGAGGAGGTTGATTCCTCCTCTATTGAGGAAGCTCCATTGATTGCTTTCTCCTCCTGCCTTCTCCCTGTAGTAGACGATACCTTGCTGGGCAAGGATTCATTTTGTGGTGAGAAGAGTGAGGACCAGTGCTCCTCCTCCTCTTACTTCTTATTTCCTCTGCCTGCGAGGAGCAGGTATGATTTTTTAGGCAGAGGGGTAACTATTTTATCACCGTATCGGTACCCGTTACCGCAACGGATAATGGAATACAGGTTATCTTTCATTTCTAGAACTGTATTTTAATATTTAGGATTAACATATTATCTTTCATTTCCTGCTTAGTTTTAGTATTTCTTTGTATTTTGTATATTTTTTTTTGTTTTTGCGGAGATCACCCCTGTATGAATTCATGGCAAATCACATTGGCGGGGTTGTGATTCTTCGTATGGTGGACCTGCTTCAGGTTTCCACGTATCTTCTGGTATGCTCACTGGCTGAGCCTTGGGTAACCTCTTCCCTTAGCTCTTTATGATTTTAATTTCTCTATCATATGCTGTGTAGTTTAGTTTAAGTCTGGGAGAGAGCCAGTTTTGTTACCTTTTGCACGTGCACATCTCATGTGCATACTAGAAGCTTTTATAGTTTTATTTTAAATAGTTTATTGCATCACACACCACTGCACCCACATAAGCAAGTGCTTAGCTTTTTTCATGTTGCGAGTTAAACTCGTTTCTTTTGTATGATTTGGGAAAATTATTTTGCTGACTTAGGATTGTGAGACAGAGTAAAATGTCGACCTGCTTGTGTTTCTAGTCAAATGCTTTCATCTCATGTAGAAATTAGAGTAGATTTAATTTTACTGGATGCTTTTAGTTTTATACTTTTCTAATTGCGTAAATACTTTTTATTCTACTCAAAAGTTGGTGAATCCGGTGTGAATCCGACGGTAGCTTAGGGATGTGTGTAGACGGCCGTTAGGTTGGTATTGCTCGAGTCGGGAGAATGGATAGTCTTTCTCGTTGGCTAAGAACTTTCCCCAAGCTATTCTTGAAGCATGTGTATAGGTTAGTTCACTCTCCTCGTTGTGCCTAACCCTCCTTTTGATTCAGCTCCACCATGATTTCACCAAAGCCTCATATCTAATCCTTGTCGCACACCCAAGTTGAGCTTTAGAGTTTTACATTTTCATTCTGGGATGTGATGTGGTGATATTACATGTGAATATGTGGATGTGCTCCAAAGTTATATTTGCTGAAATTGTTAAAATAAAATAGGATTAAATATATATATATATATATATACAAAAAAAAATTAATTGTGAAAAAGAAAAGTGAAAAGAAGAAAAGTTTGATTGAAAATTCTTTTTGAGACGAGATTTTATTTGGAGTAGGCGGTACACACACCCATATTTGAAAAATTAAGTCTGGGGGTGTGGTGTACCCGCGTGTATTTTGCTTAGCAGAGGGATTCTTTTTATGATAGCTCATTTGGATTAGGTGTGTAGCCTTCATGTTTATCTTTGTTTACCTCAATGAAACCGAAGCCCCATCTCTTCACATAAGGTCCTACTGATTCATGTGTGAACAAACCAGTGTCGTGGAGAGAGTGCGAAAGGGAAAGAATATGGTCACCGACATTGGTGGATTCCTTTGGAGGTTATCCCGAGCCCCGATCTTTGGCAATGCTCGTCTAGCGATTAGTCTACTTTCTCCCTACGCGTGACCGGATGATTCACCGTGATTCCATTTTTGAGTAGTAATAAAATTTTGACACGCATTGTGAAAAATATATACTATTTTGTATACTTATAAATTTCTTCTATTATATTTTTACGCGTGCGAGCATGAGACTCCGCACGATACTCTGTATAGCAATTTCCTTGTTAGCTAAATCATTTTCCCTATCTACATAGATTTTGTTTGTTCGGGACGCGCAAACAGTTAAGTCTGGGGGTGTGATGAGTCCGATTTATATAGGGTTTTTCGGACTGATCTGTGCTAGTTTTCACGCGTTTGCACTTCACTTTTAGTTCTATATCGTTCATACTTTTTGGCCCAACAACCTTCCAGCGATGCGTGATCGCCATCTTCGGTGACATGATCGGAGACTTTCTCAAAGTCTTCATGGAAGACTTTTCCCTTTTCGGGAACAGCTTCGATTCCTGCCTCGCAAATCTAGCCAAAGCTCTGAAGTGGTGCGAAGATACAAACCTTTTCTTAAATTGCGAAAAATGCCATTTCATGGTTCGCGAGGGCATCGTCTTAGGCCACAAAGTCTCTCACAGGAGGCTCGAAGTCGACCAAGCGAAAGTCAGCATCATCAAAAATCTTCCTCCTTCGCTTTCCGCCAAGGGTATCCACAGCTTCTTGGGACACGCCGGCTTCTACAGAAGATTCATCAGTAATTTATCATCAATATCCAAGCCACTCACAAATCTGCAGGCCAAGGACACCCAGTTTGAATTCGAAAAAAAATGTATGCAAGCCTTCGAGACTCTCAAAGTCCGACTCCTCTCCGCTCCAATCTTGGTGGCACCAGATTGGACTTTGCCCTTCGAAGTCATGTGCAACGCAAGCGATGTTGTAGTCGGAGCGGTGCTCAGTCAAAGGAAAAACAAAATCTTTTATATTATCTCCTACGCCAGCCGGACCTTCAACGATGCCCAACTGAATTATACCACTACAAAAAAAGGAACTTTTGGCAGTGATCTTCGCTTTCAAAAAATTCCATTTGTATTTAGTGTTATCTAAGGTCATTGTCTACACTGACCATGTTGCACTAAGGTATTTATTCAAGAAAAAAGACACCAAGCCCCGGCTAATCCGTTGGATTCTTCTACTACAAGAATATGACATCGAGATCCGAGACAAGAAAGGGGTAGAGAACGTCATCGTCGATCACCTATCAAGATTGGAGAGCAACACCGAAGGAGCTGCACCCATCTGTGAACGCAACGAGATTGCTGACTGCTTCCCGAACAAAAGATTATTCGCCATCTTTTCGCTCACTCCGACAATCCCATGGTACGCAGATATGGCCAAATACCACGCTTGCAAATCTGTCTCCCCTAACCTATCATTGCAGCAAAAGCGAAAACTACTGTCCGACGCCAAATACTATTTCTGGGAAGACCCGGTACTATTCTGTGCTTGCAACGATGACATCAGCAGGCGATGCGTACCTGAGACCGAATTCCAATCCGTCTTAACACACTGCCATGACCGGGAGGCCGACGGTCATTTTGGCGCCACCAGAACGACACGCAAGGTACTGCAATGTGGCATATTTTGGCAAACCCTTTTTCGAGACACCCAAGCATACATCGCAAAATGCAATGAATGCCAACGAAAAGGAAATATCTCCAAGCGGGACAAAATGCCTCGCAACAACATGCTCGTTTGCAAACCATTCGACGTTTGGGGGATCGACTTCATGGGACCCTTCCCAATGTCGCACGGAAAACTCTATATTATTGTCGCAGTCGACTATGTTTCCAAGTGGGTCGAAGCTGAAGCTGTCGCCGCAAATGACGCCCGCACCGTATTGAATTTCATACACAAGAACATTTTCTCCAGATTCGGCGCCCCGCGCACCATCATCAGCGACGGCGGGAGCCATTTCTGCAACATGTCATTTTTTTAACTCATGAAGAACTTCGGATTCCACCACAAAATCTCTCTTGCCTACCATCCCCAAACCTGTGGGCAAGTAGAGGTCTCAAACCGCGAGCTCAAAAGAATCATCGAAAAATCTATCCATTCCAACAGAAAAGAGTGGGCCAAGAAGGTCGACGACGCCTTATGGGCGTACAGAACCACCTTCAAAACCCCTATCGGTATGACCCCATTTCAAGTAGTCTACGAAAAAGCTTGCCACTTGCCGGTCGAGCTAGAACACAAAGCACTATGGGAAACCAAATTACTAAACATGGACATTGACGCCACAGCAGATAAGCGCCGCTCTCAACTGAATGAACTAGAGGAGCTCCGACATTTCGCATACGAAAATGCGAAGGAATATACAAAGAAAAAATAAAAAAATGGCACGACCGTCACATCATCCCAAAATAATTCCAACCAGGAGATCAAGTCCTGATGTAAAATTCCCGCCTCCGCTTATTTTCGGGAAGCTAAAATTGCGGTGGAGCGGCTCCTTCACACTGATTGGAGTCTCCCCCTTTGGCACCATCGAAATAGCCGGGAAAAGCGGAGACAATTTCAAAGTCAATGGGCACCGGCTAAAATTATATGATGGCGGCGCAACCACCGGCGAATCTCAAAGCCTGCAGCTCGCCGACCCCTAGTAAAGTGATAGTGACATTCCTTGATCGACAATGGCAGCAGCAATGAATGAGGATGACCCCTCCACTCCGCAGCTACCCCTGTACGTTATTCCCCAACTTTTGTATCTAAAGAACATATTTGAGTTTTTATATTTATTTCTTTTTCTTCAAACTGCAACGAACTCTTTATTATTACTGCTAATACAGTTATTTGATCCACCTTAAGGACGGTGAACAAAAGGTATTTCGGGAGACAACCCATGTTGGACCATTTGGTCATGTGCTGTGTTTTGAGCTCTTTTTCTATATATATCTATGTGTCCATCTTTTGTTTTGCATCTGTATTTAAATCACAGGTGGAGGAATTTTTGAGGCCCGACAACTTGGCTGCACTTGGATATCTCGTCGCACGACCGGTATGCTCAATTTTGAGCATGGGTACTTCTTCCCCTATCCCTTTATTTTTATTTACATGTTTTACTTTTTCGTATTGCCATATTCTACTCTGGGGGTGGAGTAGCCTATCATCACTACACAGCACAGTATATTGCATACTAGTCTGCCTTTATTTATTTCTTGATCACTAATTGCACACGCTGATTCACCCACTTGAGTGTGCACTTAACCATGCACGCGGCTCAGGGAAAATGTTTTACTTTTGTGTAAACTCTTAAAAGTGGTGCTGACTTAGGATTTTGGGATATAGTAGTTCGAAACTCATGCAGTGCTCCTAATCGAGTACTCATGATTTGCATAGAAATAGTATAAGATTACTTTTTATTGATGCTCGTAGACTTAAATTTATTCTGCAAAAGTAAATTTTGTTTTTGCTACTTAAAATTGTAGAATCTGGAGTAATCGAACGGTAGTGTAGAGATGAGCGTAGCCGTCACTAGAATCGTATTGCTCGAGTAGGGGGGAAGGATCGTCTTTCTCGGGGACTGAGAACTTGCCCTAAGCTACTATTGAAGCATTGGTGCCCGGTTAGTCGAGTGTGAGCGTGAGGTAGGCCATCATTTTGGCTAGTTTGAGCCTTTTTGTACCTACCCCTAGCAGCTGACCCTTGCAAGCCAAATCTGCGCCTACCCTCCTTTTGTTTCAGCGCCACCTATATTCACCAAATCCTAAAAGTCAACCCTTCTGTCGCAACCAAAACCTTGAGCTTGATCGATTTCAAAAATTTGATATATTGTGATATTTGGGATTCATGTGATGTGGAGATGACTTCATGATTTGCTAATTTTTAGATTTGGGGATTGCTGAATGAAAAAGAAGAAAAATGAAAAAAGAAAAAGATGAATAAAAAAAAGGAAAAAAGAAAATTTAAAACTACTACAAAGAGAATTGCAATCCCCATCTTGTGTGTTAGGTTTTGGTCGGGATAGGCCGTGTGCATACCCGGTTTTCAAGCCAAGTCTGGGGGTGTGTCACACATGCATTTCTTCGTGGCTGTTTGGGTTTAGCTCTTGTTCGCTCGCTTTGGTTGCGTGTAGCCTCATTGTTTATCATTGACTACCCCACCTTAGCCTTAGCCCCATTCAAACATACAAGTCCTGCTAATTCACACTTGAGTCTACATAGCATCGTGGAGAGAGTGTGAAAGGGCAAGCTTATGGTTCCCAACATTGATGGATTTCTTTGGAGGTGATCACGAGCCTTGGTCTTGGGCAATGCTCACCTTAGTGGCCTGTCTACTTTCTCTGTATACATGACCGAACGATACTCCAGAATTCTAATTTTAAGTAGACACAATATTTATTTACCTTTGTCGAATAATTTAAGCTCCGTAGTATAATTAAAATTTTTTTCTATTCTATTTTTTATGCGCATGATGTATTTGATATCTCGTCCTACTTTATTTTGAAGTTTCTAAGCCAGCTAGCTGTTTTATCGTCCACAGAGTAATGATTTGTGCGGGACACGAAAATGGGTAAGTTTGGGGGTGTGATGAGTCCAAATATTAGACTAATTTTTGGACTCATCTGGGCCAGTTTTATCGTCTTAGCACTGCACTTGAGAGCTATAACTGCTTATATTTGCTTACTTGCCTATTTCATGATTATGTGCACTTTAGGCCTGTTTTCTGTGTGCTTTAGATGTTTTTTGTATTTTTGTTTGTTTTACTTGTTCTCTCGCCGTGTCTTGAGAATGTGGTGTGCACTTTAGGTGGCATATCTGCCTCTTCTGTTGGTGCATGGGTCGTGTGTGTGCTCCAAAACTGCTCGGAAGACCCCGACGATACAGGAACAATACGCACGATCATTGGACTCACTGCACACGACCACTGATCGTGCGCCACTGATCGTGTGCATTACATTCTCCTTTTCCCTAGTTCTGTCATAGCCAATCGCACGATCAGTGGATTCAGTGCGCACGACCACCGGTCGTGCGCCACTGATCGTGCGCATATCTGCTGATGTTTCTGTCCAAGTTGAAGTTTTATTTGGAAATTGCGCACGATCATCGACTGATAGTGCGCACGACCACGGGTCATGCGCCACTGATCGTTCACTCTGCTTATTCTGCCGCCGTATTTAAGGGCCCACTCCATGATTTAGGACACGACAGATCATTTCTGCGATTGGGGAGTGCACATGAAGTGCTGTTCTACCTCTCTAGCTACTCCATCCACCCCCACCTTCATCGAGAGTCCGTAGCCGATGATTCCAAAGCTTTCCAAACCCTCCGTCGAAGCTCCCGGCTATTGATGACCTCAACTCCAAGCTTTCCACCGGTCTTGGCGAAGAAGACGACCTAGAGAACAGACTCAAAGGCCTTCGATCTGATAGCTCGTTGGTACCGGAAGCCTACTCGGACTGAGCCCGAAAGCGGATTGACAACTCGCTATTCCGGCCACGACCTGCGGTGGACCTTCACCCTCTAGTGGTTTACTCCTCTTCCCTTTACTCCGTTGTATGGAATGAATTTATATTGTAATGAATGACATTTTCTACTCTATATCTAAGTGAATGTTGTAGTTTTCATTTGCTTTTGAGTTGTGTGTCGTGAATGCGCCTCGCCCACTCCACATCCACTCCACACCCTTGTTTCACCTGATTGCACTCCGCACAAGAACACTTCCATCCATCAGCTTTCCGTCCACTCGCCCAACCGAAGTTCGGCATCGCGCTCGATGCACTCACCTCAGCTTGCGAAGCGGTGCCTTCGACCCACATAGGCTTAATTAGTTTATTAGATCAAAACCACAATCTCACAAGACCCTTTTTAATCTTTTCTACGTATAACCCTCATAACAATATTTTCTGAACTGTCGCCGCTCTATGCTAATTGCGTTCCTCAAGAGACCGACACTCGGGGATTTATTCCCATATTTTATTTCTTGTGCGACCGATGCGCTTGTCGATTTCCACGCATCAAGGTTTTGGCACCGTTGCCGGGGAATACAGTCGTGTGAGTTTTTGGAGAGGGAGATAGGAGATAGAAGCCCTTTTCCATTTGTATATTTCATGTTTCTTTTTTGCTTTAGTTTTTTAGAATCTGTTTCTTGTTTTTATTTGTTCTTATTCTAGTTTTAATTTTTCTGTAGCAGGTTTCCCTATTCTTTTATCTGTGGTGTGTAGTTAATTGTTGCTTAAAAACTTTTTGTTGGTGAATTCTTATTGCACCATGTATTCTTATATGAATATTCGTTGTCGATGGTGCGGGGATTATAGGCATGGTAGTGATGAGTGCCCCACTAAAGATTGGGAGCATAATTCTCATGGTTTTGTGTATGGAGAATGGTTTTCCTATGGTACTTCATACACCCAACCCAGGTCTTATGGTCACTCCACTTCTACGCATTCATCTTTTTCTTATTCCTCTTCGGTCCCGCCTGGATCGAGGAGTAATGGAAAACGATGTTTTTGTTGTCGTAGCACCAACCACGTGTTGATAGATTGTGCAGAATTTCAGCTCCAGTTGGAGGAGGATGATGAACCGGGTATCCGATTCACGCTATCACCCTCTCAAATGGCCGCCCCTTCTGATTCTGATGATATATTCGCAGCACCATCTTGTCTATGGGGGACTGCAGTGGATATACCCATCAGACTTTCTGCTGATCAGTGCGACTATATTGTGGCGCCATCTCTCCCCATGCACTCTTCCCCTCTGGTTGATTCACCCCCGAGGGAACCCACACATATTTTCTCTGCTGCTGTTGTTCCTCTGCCTTCTTTGCAAGAATTATCTGTCCCTATTTTTACTGAGTCGGTTGATGATGTTCGGCCGAATTGTGATTCTGAGCCTGAGGATGTGCCCATGTTTGACGAGGATATTATTTTCATTAATGGAAAGTATTATGTCTTGGAACATGTGGACGCACTGAGGTGTGTTGATGAGGAGATCCTCTTTGTTGAGGAATTTTCCACTTCCTTGATGGATGAGGAGGTCCAAACCACCATCGAGGACCTCAAGCTCGCGGATTCCCCTCGCCATGACTCATATGACGTCGTCGATGATCTATGTCAGGATCCTGCTGGGAGTGAGACCGGGACCACTCCCCCTATTTCTGATTATTTTAGTTCTTCTTCTCCGTTATTTCTTGATCCCCCTTCTTTATCTGAGCCTGGGTGGGTTGAGTATCTGCAGGAGCTTCAGGAGGACTTGGAGCTTTCAGCTCGAGTCATCGATGATAGCATCGTCTCTCGCGAGGAGGTTGATTCCTCCTCTGTTGAGGAAGCTCCATTGATTGCTTTTTCCTCCTGCCTTCTCCCTGTAGTAGACGATACCTTGCTGGGTAAGGATTCATTTTGTGGTGAGAAGAGTGAGGACCAGTGCTCCCCCTCCTCTTACTTCTTATTTCCTCTGCCTGCGAGGAGCAGGTATGATTTTTTAGGCAGAGGGGTAACTGTTTTATCACTGTATCGGTACCCGTTACCGCAATGGATAATGGAACAATTACAGGTGCAATTTTCTTTTCATAGGCCCATTAGCTAGAACTGTATAGAATTTAATAAGTCGTGCTAGGATGACAATAACCCCAGTACTTATCTTTCATTTCCTGTATTTTTATTTTTCATGTCTAGCTTAGTTTTAGTATTTCTTTGTATTTTGTATATTTTTCTTTTGTTTTTGCGGAGATCACCCCAGCAGTTATTTATGGCAAATTGCATTGGCGGGGTTGTGATTCTTCGTATGACGGACCTGCTTCAGCTTTCCACGTGTCTTCTGGTATGCTCACTGTCTGAGCATTGGGTAACCTCTTCCCTTAGCTCTTTATGATTTTAATTTCTCTATCATATGCTGTGTAGTTTAGTTTAAGTCTGGGGGAGAGCCAGTTTTGTTACCTTTTGCAGTGCACATCTCATGTGCATATTAGAAGATTTTGTAGTTTTATTTTGAATTATTCATTGCATCACACACCACTACACCCACATGAGCGAGTGCTTAGCTTTTTGCGTAATGCGAGTTAAACTTGTTTCTTTTGTATGATTTGGGAAAATTATGGTGCTGGCTTAGGATTATGAGACAGAGTAAAATGTCGACCTTGTTGTGTTTCTAGTCAACTGCTCTCATCTCATGTAGAAATTAGAGTAGATTTAATTTTTCTGTATGCTTTTAGTTTTATATTTTTCTAATTGCGTAAATACTTTTTATTCTACTCAAAAATTGGTGAATCCGGTGTGAATCTGATGGTAGCTTAGGGATGTGTGTAGATGGCCATTAAGTTCATATTACTCGAGTCGGGAGGATGGATAGTCTTTCTCATTGGCTAAGAACTTGCCCCAAGCTATTCTTGAAGCATGGGTATAGGTTAGTTCACTCGCATGAGCGTTTGTAGGCCATCATTTTGGCCCAGTTGAGGTTTGTACCATAACTAACGTCTTATCCTCACTAGCCCCGTTGTGCCTACCCCTCCTTTTGATTCAGCTCCACCATGATTTCACCAAAGCCTCATAGCCAATCCTAGTCGCACACCCAAGTTGAGCTTTAGAGTTTTACATTTCATTCTGGGATGTGATGTGGTGATATTACATGTGAATATGTGGATGTGCTCCAAAGTTTTATTTGCTGAAATTGTTAAAATAAAATAGGATTCGAAAATTATATATATATATACAAAAAAAATTAATTGTGAAAAAGAAAAGTGAAAAGAAGAAAAAGTTTGATTGAAAATTCTTTTTGAGATGAGATTGTATTTGGAGTAGGCGGTACACACACCCATATTTGAAAAATTAAGTCTGGGGGTGTTGTGTACCCGCGTGTATTTTGCTTAGCAGAGGGATTCTTTTTATGATAGCTCATTTGGGTTAGGTGTGTAGCCTTCCTGTTTATCTTTGTTTACCTCACCGAAACCCAAGCCCCATCTCTTCACCTAAAGTCCTACTGATTCGTGTGTGAACCAACCAGTGTCGTGGAGAGAGTGTGAAAGGGTAAGCATATGGTCACCGACATTGGTGGATTCATTTGGAGGTTATCCCGAGCCCTGATCTTTGGCAATGCTTGCCTAGCGATTAGTCTACTTTCTCCCTACGCGTGACCGTATGATTCACCGTGATTCCATTTTTGAGTAGTAATAAAATTTCTATACGCATTGTGAAAAGTATAAACTATTTTCTATACTTATAAATTTCTTCTATTATATTTTTACGCGTGCAAGCATGAAACTTCGCGTGGTACTCCGTATCTTAATTTTCTTGTTAGCTAAATCATTTTCCCTATCTGCATAGATTTTGTTTGCTTGGGACGCGCAAACAGTTAAGTCTGGGGGTGTGATGAGTCGATTTATATAGGGTTTTTCGGACTCATCTGGGCTAGTTTTCACGCATTTGCACTTCACTTTTAGTTCTATATCGTTCATACTTTTTGGCCCAGCAACCTTCTAGCGATGCGTGATAGCCTTCTTTGGCGACTTGATCGGAGACTTTCTCGAAGTCTTCATGGACAACTTTTCCCTTTTCAGGAACAGCTTCGATTGCTGCCTCTCGAATTTAGCCAAAGCTCTGAAGCGGTGCGAAGATAAAAACCTTGTCTTGAATTGGGAAAAATACCATTTCATGGTTCGCGAGGGCATCGTCTTAGGCCACAAAGTCTCTCACAGGGGGCTCGAAGTCGACCAAGCGAAAGTCAGCATCATCAAAAATCATCCTCCTCCGTCTTCTGCCAAGGGTATCGGCAGCTTCTTGGGACACGTCAGCTTCTACAAAAGATTCATCAGCAATTTCTCATCAATATCCAAGCCTCTCACAAATCTGCTGGCCAAGGACACCCAGTTTGACTTCGAGAAAAAAATGTCTGCAAGCCTTCGAGACTCTCAAAGACCGACTCATCTCCGCTCCTATCTTGGTGGCACCAGATTGGAATTTGCCCTTCGAAGTCATGTGCGACGCAAGAGATGTTGCAGTCGGAGCGGTGCTCGGTCAAAGGAAAAACAAAATCTTTTATACTATCTCCTACGCCAGCCGGACCCTCAACGATGCCCAACTGAATTATACCACTACAGAAAAGGAGCTTTTTTCAGTGATCTTCGCTTTCGAAAAATTCCATTCATACTTAGTGTTATCTAAGGTCATTGTCTACACTGACCATGTTGCACTAACTTATTTATTCAAGAAGAAAGACGCCAAGCCCCGGCTAATCCGTTGGATTCTTCTACTACAAGAATACAACATAGAGATCAGAGATAAGAAAGGGGTAGAGAACGTCATCGCCGATCACCTATCAAGATTGGAGAGCGACACCGAAGGAGCTGTACCCAACTACGAATGCAACGAGATTGCCGACTAATTCCAGGACGAAAGATTATTCGCCATCTTTTCGCTCACTCCGACAATCCCGTGGTACGTAGATATGGCCAACTACCTCGCTTGCAAATCTATCTCCCCTAACCTGTCATCGCAGCAAAAGCGAAAACTACTGTCCGATGCCAAATACTATTTCTAAGAAGACCCGTTACTATTCCTTACTTGCAACGACGACATCATCAGGCGTTGCGTACCCGAGACCGAATTCCAATCCGTCTTAACACACTGCCACGACCGGGAGGCCGGTGGTCATTTCGGCGCCACCAGAACGGAACACAAGGTACTGTAATGTGGCCTATTTTGGTAAACCCTTTTTAGAGACACCCAAGCAAACGTGGCAAAATGCAATGAATGCCAACAGACAGGAAATATCTCCAAGAGGGACGAAATGACTCTCAACAACATGCTCGTCTGCGAACCATTCGACGTTTGGGGGATCGACTTCATGGTACCCTTCCCAATGTCGCACGGAAAACTCTATATTATTGTCGCAGTCAACTATGTTTCCAAGTGGGTAGAAGCTGAAGCTGTCGCCGCAAATGACTCCCGCGCCGTATTGAATTTCATACACAAGAACATTTTCTTCAGATTTGGTGCCCCGCGCACCAGCATCAGCGACGGTGGGAGCCATTTCTGCTACAAGTCGTTTTTGCAACTCATGAAGAAGTTCGGAGTCCACCACAAAATCTCTCTTGCCTACCATCCCCAAACCTGTGGGCAAGTAGAGGTCTCAAACCACAAGCTCAAAAGAATCATCGAAAAATCCATCCATTCCAACAGAAAAGAGTGGGCCAAGAAGGTCGACGATGCCTTATGGGCGTACAGAACCACCTTCAAAACACCTATCAGTATGACCCCTTTTCAACTAGTCTACGGAAAAGCTTGCCACTTGTAGGTCGAGCTAGAACATAAAGCGCTATGGGCAACCAAATTACTAAACATGGACATCGAAGCCGCAGCAGATAAGCGTCGCTCTCAACTGAACGGACTAGAGGAACTCTGGCAATTCACATACGAAAATGCATGGATATACAAAGAGAAAACAAAAAATGGCACGACTGTAACATCATCCCAAAAGAATTCCAACCAGGAGACCAAGTCCTGATGTACAATTCCCACCTCTGCTTATTTCCGGGAAAGCTAAAATCGCGGTGGAGCGGCCCCTTCACAGTGATTGGAGTCTCCCACTTTGGCGCCATCGAAATAGCCGCGAAAATCGGAGACAATTTCAAAGTCAATGGACACCGGCTAAAATTATATAATGGCGGTGCAACCATCGGTGAATCTCAAAGCATGCAGCTCGCCGACCCCAAGCAAAGCGATAGTGACACTCCTTGATCGACAATGGCAGCAGCAACGAATGAGGACCACCCCTCAATTCTACAGCTACCCCTGCACGTTATTCCCCAACTTTTGTATCTAAAGAACATATTTGAGCTTTTATATTTATTTCTTTTTATTCAAACTGGAAAGAACTCTTTATTATTTCTGCTAATACAGGTATTTGGTCCACCTTAAGGACTGTAAACAAAAGAGCTTTCAAGAGACAACCCATGTTGGACCTTTTGGTCCTGTGCTGTGTTTTAAGCTCTTTTTCTATATATATCTATGTGTCCATCTTTTGTTTTGCATCCGTATTTAAAGAGCAGGTGCAAGAATTTTTGAGGTGCGACAACTTGGCCTCACTTGGATATCTCGTCGCATGTCCGGTATGCTCAATTTTGATCATGGGTACTTCTTCCCCTATTCCTTTATTTTTATTTACATGTTTTACTTTTTCGTATTGTCATATTCTAGTCTGGGGGTGGAGTTGCCTGTGATCACTACACTGCACAGTTTATTGCATACTAGTCTGCCTTTATTTATTTCTTGATCACTAATTGCACACACTGATTCACCCACACTAGTGCGCACTTAACCATGTGCGCGGCTCAGGGCAAATGTTTTACTTTTGTGTAAACTCTAAAAAGTGGTGCTGGCATAAGATTTTGGGATATAGTAGTTCGAAACTCATGCAGTGCTCCTAATCGAGGACTCATGATTTGCATAGAAATAGTATAGGATTACTTTTTCTTCATGCTCGTAGACTTAAATTTATTCTGCAAAAGTAAATTTTGTTTGTGATATTTAAAATTGTAGAATCTGGAGTAATCGAACGGTAGTGTAAAGATGAGCGTACCGTCACTAGACTCGTATTGCTCGAGTCGGGGGGAAGGATCGTCTTTCTCGGGGACTAAGAACTTGCCCCCAAGCTACTCTTGAAGCATTGGTGCCCGGTTAGTCGAGTGTGAGCGTGATGTAGGCCATCATTTTTGCTAGTTTGAGCCTTTTTGTACCTAGTCCTAGCAGCTGACCCTTGCCAGCCAAATTTGCGCATACCCTCCTTTTATTTCAACTCCACCTATATTCACCAAAGCCTAAAAGTCAACCCTTCTGTCGCAACCAAAACCTTGAGCTTGATCGATTTCAAAAATTTGATATGTTGTGATATTTGGGATTCATGTGATGTGGAGATAACTTCATGATTTGCTAATTTTTAGATTTGGGGATTGCTGAATGAAAAAGAAGAAAAATGAAAAAGAAAAAGATGAATAAAAAGAAAGCAAAAATAAAAATTTAAAATTACTACAAAGAGAATTTCAATCCCCATCTTGTGTGTTAGTTTTTGGTCGGGATAGGCCATGTGAATACCCTCTTTTCAAGCCAAGTCTGGGGGTGTGTCACACATGCATTTCTTCGTGGCTGTTTGGGTTTAGCTCTTGTTTGCTCTCTTTGGTTGCGTGTAGCCTCCTTGTTTATCATTGACTACTCCACCTTAGCCTTAGCCTCATTCAAACCAACAAGTCCTGCTGATTCACACTTGAGTCTACTTAGCATCGTGGAGAGAGTGTGAAAGGGCAAGCTTATGGTTCCCGACATTGATGGATTTCTTTGGAGGTGATCAGGAGCCCCGGTCTTAGGTAATGCTCACCTTAGTGGCCTGTCTACTTTCTCCGTACACATGACTGAGCGATTCTTCAGAATTCTAATTTTAAGTAGACACAATATTTTTTTACCTCGGTCGAATAATTTAAGCTCTGTAGTATAATTAAAAAGTTTTTCTATTCTATTTTCTATGCGCATGATGTATTTGATTTCTCGTCCTACTTTATTTTGAAGTTTCTAAGCCAGCTAGCTATTTTACTGTCCACGAAGTAATGATTTGCGCGGGACGGGCAAATAGGTAATTTTGGGGGTGTGATGAGTACAAATATTATATTGATTGTTGGACTCATCTGGGCCAGTTTTATCGTCTTAGCACTGCACTTGAGAGCTATAACTGCTTATATTTGCTTACTTGCCTATTTCATGATTAAGTGCACTTTAGGCCCGTTTTCTATGTGCTTTAGATGTTTTTGTATTTCCGTTTGTTTTACTTGTTCACTAGTTGTGTCTTGACAATGTGGTGTGCACTTTTGGTGTTCTATCTGCCTCTTCTGCTGGTGCATGGGTCGTGTGCGTGCTCTAGAACAGCTCGGGATACCCCGACGATACAGGAACACTGAGCACGATCATTGGACTCACGTAGGACGACCACTGGTCGTGCGCCACTGATCGTGCGCATTAAATTCTCCTTTTCCCCAGTTCTATAATAACCAATCGCACGATCAATGGATTCAGTGCGCACGACCACCGGTTGTGCGCCACTGATCGTGCACATATCTGCTGATGTTTCCGTCCAAGTTGCAGGTTTAATTGGAAATTGCGCACGATCATCGATCGACAGTGCGCACGACCACTGTTCGTGCGCCACTGATCGTGCGCTCTGCTTATTCCACCTCCACCTTCATCAGGAGTCCGTAGTCGGTGATTCCGAAGCTTTCCAAACCCTCTGGCGAATCTCCCGGCCATTGATGACCTCAACTCCAAGCTTTCCACCGGAGTTGGTGAAGAAGATGACCTAGAGAACGGACTCAAAGGCCTTTGAGGTGACAGCTTATTGGTACCGGTAGCCTCCTCGGACTGATCCCGGAAGCGGATTGACAACTCGCTATTCCGGCCATGACCTGCTGTGGACCTTCACCCTCTAGTGGTTTACTCCTCTTCCCCTTCCTCCGTTGTATGAAATGAATTGATATTGTAATGAACTACATTTTCTACTCTATATCTAAGTGAATGTTGTAGTTTTCATTTGCTTTTGAGTTGTGTGTCGTGAATGCGCCTCACCCACTCCACATCCACTCCACACCCTTGTTTCACACGATTGCACTCCGCACAAGAACACTTCCATCCATTAGCTTTCCGTCCACTCGCCCAACCGAAGTTCGGCATCGCGGCCGATACACTCACCTCACCTTGCGAAGCGGTGCCTTCGACCCGCACAACCTTAATTAGTTTATTAGATCAAAACCACAATCTCACAAGCCCCTTTTTACTCTTTTCTACGTATAACCCTCATAACGATATTTTCTGAACTGTCGTCGCTCTATGCTAATTGCATTCCTCAAGAGACCGACACTCGGGGATTTATTCCAATATTTTATTACTTGTGCGATCGGTGCGCTTATCGATTTCCACGCATCAAATTTTTAGTTGATGACTCCATGTTGCAGAACCTGATCCACTGCCAGTCCGCTAAGGAAATATGGCAGTCCCTTGTCACTTTGATGGAAAGCACATAAGAAGTTAGGGATGATAGAAGATCCCTTCTTAATAAGAAAAATGAAGCCTTCCGACAATGACCCAAGGATACCATTGCAGATACATTTGAAAACTTCTTCAAGATAGTTAATGGCCTAAGAGTCTACGACCAAGTCTTCACCAAAGGAGAACTGAATGACAAGTTCTTGAGATCCCTAACCAAGGAATGGGATAACAAGGTTTGTGCCATTCGGAAATTTGGAAAGCTAGCTGAGACAGACCCGGAGAATCTCTTCGGGAAGCTTATGCCATATGAGCTGCAACTCAATACAAGAAAAGTTGAAGAAGAGAAGAGCAGGTCTTCATCAGAGGAGAAGTTTGTTGCTCTCAAGGCAGACACCTCAAGGAAGTCCAAGGCTGCCTCTCCTGCCCCAGCACAAGAAGTAAGTGAAGAAGAAAACTCGGAGCCAAGTACCTCATGTAAGGCCCCCCTCCCAGTTACCAAGGAGGCTAACGGGTCTTATGCCCAGAACCGCCGTCTTACGGTGACACTAACTCACGGGTTAGTCGACACCGCAATACGCCGATTCTGCCATCTAGTACGATCATAAACCTGTAGGCCAATATGAGAAAAGAAGTATAGCGGTAAGAGAAAAACCATAACTAGTCCACAGTCACAGCACATATATATAATATATGAAAGGAAAATATCAGTCCAAATGAGTACAGAAATAAAATGGAGAGTAATAAGGTATTATGCCCCGAACATCAAATCAAATCTCTCTCTCTCAACTCTAAACAGCAGAAGATATCTATCATCACCAAGTCATCCCACCCGAGGAAACTCTGCAGCAGTAGTAGTAGTAGGTGGTGGCATCAGCTCCTCACATCCAGCCATCTCGTCCTGCTGGTCATGCTGGTACTCCATCTCCTCGAGCTCTTAAAAATAGTTTGGTCACCGACCATTAGTCAAAAAGACTAAGTCGTTTCCTCCACACCTCGACCTGCAACTCCTAGGCACCATGCGGGAGGACGAACCGGAGGACAACTAGGGTATCAAGTATAAACAGGTGGCAGTGCTACTACGTTAACAAGTAAATGAGGAGTAATAGTAGTTCTACTCTAGCAGTTCTATGTAAGAAGAACAAGTGCAGTAAGTAAGGTATAAAAATTGAGTATGTAGAACAGTGTAATACGGTAAAGTAAGTAAAGTAACAGAAAGTAAGAGCAGGAAATTAAAACTAAGCTACCACTACTCTATCATCACAAATCATACCTTAACTTATAAAAATGCCCATACAAATTTATAAGTTAAGGTTTCCAGGAAATTTAACTTATCATATAAAAGAGCTCATACTAATTTATATGATAAGGATCTATGAAGCGTATAACCTAATATGAATGAATGTTTATGATGCAATTTATGCACAGGCAAGTGCAACTCACACACAACTGATGGCGCAGCCCCTCCAACACTTCCTGATGATGTCCCGGTTGCCGCGGCACAACAATTTAAAGATTTGCGACATCATGACAACGCCACGGACGCTAACGGAAAGCTGCGATACAACCTCCGTCCGCGGCGCGCAAAACTTGCTTAAATGTTTTACTTAGTTTTATTTTAATCGCTTTAAACATATGGCTTGTATTAATTTTTATTTTCATGTTGGTGTGCTACTAAACACTTGGTGTGTATGTAACCGCCCGGATGGATGAGATTTCATCTCCATCATGGACGGTTTGATCTCTTTTGTAACTCCTATTTAAAGGAGGCTATTATGTGTATGTAACCGCCCGGATGGATGAGATTTCATCTCCATCATGGACGGTTGGATCTCTTTTGTAACTCCTATTTAAAGGAGGCTATTATGTTGAGTTAGGGAATGAAAAAGAAAACCTAAAAACCCCCCTTTGAAGAATTCGGCCACAATGGAGAGAGTCCATTAGCCGCCCCGCCTTTGGTGTGAAGCCAAGCCTTGCCTCCTCCATCCCCATTCGGTGCGACTCCGGCGTGGCTTCTATCGGTGCGACTCCGTGGAAGAAGGAAGCAGCCCCATTCGGTGTGAAACCGGTGGAACCGTGGAGAGAGTGATTCTCCCACAAATATTGTGTGATCATCTTCTTGGTTGGGTAATCCCTTCCCTATCTTTGTGTTTCTTGCTGTGAGATTTTGTGGAGGTTATTCAACCATCTTTTCTGCGATTTTAAAGTGTTTTCCGCTTGCAAAAATCTGAATCGAAACGTTGTTATTGACCCTCTTTTTATCCGGATTGGGAAGATCCGTTGGAGAACAAACTAGGCATAGCCTTGACTTGTTCTCCAAGTTTTGGGCACGCTTGTGCTAACAAGGGAGTTAATCTCAACTTGTTCTTGATCGCTCTTTATCATTTACCGCCGCTCCTAATTATTTTATCGCTGCGATTGACGGCTTATTGTGAAAAGAATAGATGCTTGTGTAGGTGTGGTGAGACGTGTGCTTGTTGGAGAGGTATGTCTTAAGGTCGTGGTATCGAGTCCGGCTAGGAGCGAGTTGTGTGCTTGTTGGAGAGTTAGGTCCTAAGGACGTGGTATCGAGTCCCGTATTTTTGAGAGCCAACCGACCCCTTTTCGTTCGCTTTTGGTCGGAGCACTCTCTTTATTTTCTATGTTCTGTGATGGGTAAGCTACCGTCAGCGTAAGCACGTCCGTGTCACGTTCACCCCTACACCAATTTGGTATCAGAGGCGGTCGTTTCAACTTCTACGTTGCAAACATCCTCGCTGCGTTCCTTGTCGGTCCATCTAATCTTAGAAAAAAAAAACGCAATCAAAAAAATTTTTTTTTGTGGTCTGCCAATAGCGGGCTAAAATCTGTAATTTTCTGCGAAATCTGAAAAAAAAAAAAATTAATGATCTACGCCTTACTCCCATCGGGAATATCTAAAAATATTCCATTTCCAGTATAGCTTCAACCCTAGGAAAATTCATCTAGCCCGGGGTCTCCCAAACCTGAATGCGCACTAGGCTAGGAACGGAGTACTCAACCCCGTCTACGTCTAGGATGTCTGCGAACGAGCATGGTGATCCCAACACCGAGGCTATAGCGGGTCTTCTTGCCGAAATGGCTGAGCTTAGGACCGTCTTAGCCCAGATCCTACGAAATCAGGAAAGGCCACCCCCACCTCCCGTTGATGTTGGGCAGCCCAACCGGCACCAACCAAACTTTGACTCGGATTCTGAGGGAAACTCTCCCCGTGTGACCCCTCGAGAACCCCGCCCCGAGCGAGGATTTGATATCACGAGGGCCATCAAGATAAATGCCCCCACCTATGATGGCATGGGAGATCCCCAGATCTTCCTCCATTGGACTATCGACATGGAGTGCTATTTCGAATGGCACAACCTCACGGACCCCCAAAAGGTTCAAGTTGCTAGGATGAAATTAACGGGACGTGCCAAAACTTATTGGCTGAATGAAGAACGTAGGTTAGGAGCTGGGCACGGGGTCCCACTCATTGGATGGGCTGTGATGAAGAACCTGCTAACCGATCAGTACGTTCCCGCGTACCATCGGACGCAGATGTTCGATGAGCTTGCCACCCTTCGACAAGGCACAATGTCTGTTGCTGAATATATGGGAGAACTTAAGGACCGTATGGTACGATGTGACCTTCGAGAGCTCCCTGAAGTCACTTTATCTAGATTCCGAAAGGGACTTCACCCCGACATTCAGCGGAAACTCTTGCGTTACGGTCACACGGACTTGAATACGACTTTCAATGCCGCCTTGGACATTGAAAAGCACCTTGCCTCTAAGGCTTACTCCCATTATTCTAATACGAAGAATAAGTCCACCACTGGGGCATCTACTTCCACTTTTCCTGATAAGGGAAAATTTAGATCCTCTGATTCGAAATCCGTAGTGATTACCGCTAGAAATACCAAAAACCCCGCTAGTGAGCGTATCCCCGTTGGAAGGTTAGCAAGGCTAACACCACTTGCTACTCATGCGGTGTTCAAGGCCACTATGCCTACGAGTGCCCCACTAAGACGAAGGCCATAGCCTTGCTAGAGTCCGCTACCGACCCTGACGATTATGTCTATGAGGCCGAAGAGGAGAGCGACCCTAATGGAGTCCCTAGTGACTTGGAGGATGATCACCGCCTTATGGTGATGCGTTGCATTATGACCACTCCTCGTCCCGTAGACGACTGGAAGAGGACGAGCATATTTTCCCTGATCTTTAAGAGTGGAGAAAAACTTTGCAAATTAGTTATCGATGGTGGTAGTTGCGTAAATGCCGTTTCTGAGAACGCTGTTAAGCGTATGTCCTTGACTATCGTGCCGCACCCGACCCCTTACCAGGTCGCTTGGATTAGTAAGGTTACTATTAAGGTTACCCAACGATGCCTAGTCCCCCTGTCTTTCAAATCCTACACGGATGAGGTTTGGTGCGACGTCCTACCGATGGACGTTTGTCATGTGTTACTAGGCCACCCTTGGCTATACGACCGTGATGTGACGCACTATGGTCGTGCAAACACTTATGAGTTCAAATTCAATGACAGGATCGTCACCTTGAGACCGACTGTGCCAAAAGAGCCGGTAGTGTTGGCTAAGGATACCACCATCCCAGTAGAGAGGAAAGCCTTGAGTTTAGTTGGTAGGAAGGAATTTGTGAAGGATCCCTTCATTGGGGGAATAATGTACGCTCTCGTTCTCCTGAGTACAAATACTGAAAGTGGCGTGTTGGAAGATTTACCCCAAGATCTACGGGTATTGTTGGATGAGTTTAGGGATGTATACCCGGAAGAGTTACCTTCGTCGTTACCACTGCTTAGAGATATACAACACGCAATAGACCTTATCCACGGATCGTCCTTACCCAATCAACCACACTATAGGCTTAATCCTACTGCCCATATAGAGTTACAAACCCAGATAGAGGATTTGCTAAATAAGGGATTTATTAGGACGAGTATGAGCCCATGTGCTGTCCCCGTCCTTCTTGCCCATAAGAAGGATGGCACCTAGCGCATGTGTGTTGATAGCCGAGCACTCAACAAAATTACTATAAAGTATAGGTTTCCAATTTCGCGACTAGATGATCTCTTGGATGTCCTATCGGGTGCCACTATCTTCTCAAAATTGGACTTACGGAGTGGTTACCACCAGATTAGGATCCGAGAGGGGATGAGTGGAAGACGGCGTTCAAGTCTAAGGACGGGTTGTATGAATGGCTTGTGATGCCCTTTGGGTTATCCAATGCCCCCCAGCACCTTCTCCCGGATGATGACACACATCTTTAGGCCATATATGGGGAAGTTTGTTGTAGTATATTTCGACGACATCCTAGTGTTTAGTACCTCCCCCGCCGAACACCTCTCCCACATCAAAGTAGTCCTCTCCACCTTAAGGACTGAAACCTTATATCTAAATCTTAAGAAATGCATGTTTTATGTTTCAGAGGTTGAATTCTTAGGTTACATAGTTGGCTCCGAAGGAATTCGTGTTGACCCAGGAAAGGTTCAAGTGATTAGAGACTGGCCCGAGCCCACTAGCCTTCATGAGGTGCGTAGTTTCCACGGGTTAGCTACCTTTTATCGTCGTTTCATACGCGATTTTAGTAGCATTATGGCACCCATTACGGACTGCATGAAGAAAGGCGAATTCACATGGTCCAAATCCGCCACGTTTGCATTCCATCGTATTAAGGAGCTTATGACCGAAGCACCGGTGTTACGTCTCCCAGACTTCACCAAGGTCTTCGAGCTTACTTGTGATGCATCTGGCGTAGGTATTGGAGGTGTCTTGAGTCAAGAGGGTCACCCGGTTAGTTATTTTAGTGAGAAGTTAGCGGGTGCTAAATTAAATTATTCCAATTATGATAGGGAGTTTTACGCGGTCAGTTGATGTTTGCATCATTGGAGGCACTATCTCCTTCATAAGGAGTTCGTGATCCTCTATGATCATGAAGCGTTACGATTCATCAATGGTTAGCACAAAATCAGCCCGCGCCACGCTAAATGGGTATCCTTCTTGCAAGAGTACACATTTACTCTCAAGCACCTTAAGGGGTCCGACAATCGAGTTGCCGATGCACTCAGTCGCCTCACCCTCTTACTTTCCTCCATGCAAGTCCACGTGGTAGGGTTCGAGCGCATAAAGGATGAATACGCCACATGCCCTGATTTTCAGGAGCCATACTTATCTGCCCAGGATAGCTCTCCCGCGACCATCACGGCCTTTTCACTTAGAGACGGATATTTATTCAAACATGGAAAATTGTGTATCCCTCACTCCTCTTTGCGACTCCACATCATTTGGGAGTTACATAGTGGTGGCTTGAGTGGTCACTTTGGCCGAGACAAAACGATAACGCTCGTGGAGGAGAAATTCTTTTGGCCTAAACTAAAGGCGATGGTTGGGAAAGTAGTGAGCAGTTGCCGTACGTGTCAAGTTTCTAAGGGTACTAAGTCCAATGTAGGTTTATACACCCCGCTACCTATTCCGTCCGTTCCGTGGGAAGACGTGAGCATGGACTTCGTATTAGGCCTTCCCCCACCCTTCGACATCATGATTCTATACTCGTTGTCGTGGATAGGTTCTCCAAGATGGTGTACTTCCTCCCATGTAGTAAGACCAACGACGCATCTCACATTGTGAAACTGTATTTTAAGGACGTCGTTAGTCACCGTGGAGTTCCGAAGACTATTGTTTCGGATAGGGACGTCAAGTTCACTAGCTACTTTTGGAAAACCTTGTGGGTTCTTATGGGAACAAAATTATTATTCTCTGCGGCTTATCACCCACAAACTGATGGCCAGACGGAAGTAGTCAATCGGAGCCTAGGAAATCTTCTTAGATGTCTCGTGAGCGATCATAAAGGCACTTGGGATTTACTTCTTCCACATGCACAACTGGCTTACAATAATTCTAAAAATCGGTCCACGGGTATGTCTCCGAATGAAATTGTTCACGGGTATAAGGCCCCTGTGCCACTTGACTTGGTCCCCTTACCTCCCACATACAAAACAAGTCAGTTTGCACAATCCTTCGCCCAACATATTCACGACTTACATGCACGTATACGAGCTACCTTGACTGCTCAATATGAGTCTTATCAAGCGCACGCTAATCTACATAGGAAGGTGTCACACTTTAAGGTCGGCGATCTGGTTTTAGTACGGTTAGTTCCCGAACGAATGCCAACTGGCACCGTTAAAAAGTTAGCTCCAAAGCGCGCCGGTCCTTTTCGGATTATAAATAAGCTAGGTGACAACGCTTTCGTATTGGATTTGCCTGCTGAATGGGGTATCTACCCTATTTTTAACGTCTCGGATTTGACGCTGTTTGTTGCGCCTCCACAAGAGTTGGTTTCTTTGTCGTCTTCTCCCTCCACTGAAATTTATAATGGGTTGGGGAGTGGTAGTTCGGATGATCTCTCTCCTTCGGTCCCCGCAGGTATAACATCGGATGGTACGTTGCCTTCTTTTATTCCTACTGCTGACATGTTTCCCAGGTTTCCCAAGACGTTTCTCCATCCAGATGTGATACTCGCTGCTGAGCCACTTACTACTCCAGACGGTGCTACCTACCGCTTCCTCATCCGTTGGCGTGACCGCCCACCTTCGGACGACTCATGGGTACTCGCGACAGAGCTTCAACGTTTGGATGCCGAGCTTCTTCCGCCGCTTTCTCTCGGCCCACGCATCGGAGATGCGCGATTTTGAGTGGGGGAGGATTGATGGCGCGCCCCCTCCAACACTTCCTGATGATGACCCGATTGCCGCGGCGCAACAATTTAAAGATTTGCGACGTCATGACAACGCCACGGACGCTAACGGAAAGCTGCGATACAACCTCCGTCCTCGGCGCGCAAAGCTTGCTTAAACGTTTTACTTAGTTTTATTTTAATCGCTTTAAACATATGGCTTGTATTAATTTTTATTTTCATGTTGGTGTGCTACTAAACACTTGGTGTGTATGTAACCGCCCGGATGGATGAGATTTCATCTCCATCATGGACGGTTGGATCTCTTTTGTAACTCCTATTTAAAGGAGGCTATTATGTGTATGTAACCGCCCGGATGGATGAGATTTCATCTCCATCATGGACGGTTGGATCTCTTTTGTAACTCCTATTTAAAGGAGGCTATTATGATGAGTTAGGGAATGAAAAAGAAAACCTAAAAACCCCCCTTTGAAGAATTCGGCCACCATGGAGAGAGTCCATTAGCCCCCCCCCCCCCCCCCCTTTGGTGTGAAGCCAAGCCTTGCCTCCTCCATCCCCGTTCGGTGCGACTCCGACGTGGCTTCTATCGGTGCGACTCCGTGGAAGAAGGAAGCAGCCCCATTCGGTGTGAAACTGGTGGAACCGTGGAGAGAGTGATTCTCCCACAAATATTGTGTGATCATCTTCTTGGTTGGGTAATCCCTTCGATATCTTTGTGTTTCTTGCTGTGAGATTTTGTGGAGGTTATTCAACCGTCTTTTCTGCGATTTTAAAGTGTTTTCCGCTTGCAAAAATCTGAATCGAAACGTTGTTATTGACCCTCTTTTTATCCGGATTGGGAAGATCCGTTGGAGAACAAACTAGGCCTAGCCTAGACTTGTTCTCCAAGTTTTGGGCACGCTTGTGCTAACAAGGGAGTTAATCTCAACTTGTTCTTGATCGCTCTTTATCGTTTACCGCCGCTCCTAATTATATTATCGCTGCGATTGACGGCTTATTGTGAAAAGAATAGATGCTTGTGTAGGTGCGGTGAGATGTGTGCTTGTTGGAGAGGTAGGTCTTAAGCTTGTGGTATCGAGTCCGGCTAGGAGCGAGTTGTGTGATTGTTGGAGAGTTAGGTCCTAAGGATGTGGTATCGAGTCCCGTATTTTTGAGAGCCAACCGACCCCTTTTCGTTCGCTTTTGTTCGGAGCACTCTCTTTATTTTCTATGTTCTGTGATGGGTAAGCTACCGTCAGCGTAAGCACGTCCGTGTTACGTTCACCCCTACACCAACAACGACTCTGTGATCACAGACCTTTAGTTCCCACTTTTTGAGAGCTAGCTTAACTCTCGGGTACCACCGCTGTGGCTACGACAGCAACAGAGCGGGCATCTCCACTTCTAGGCCGGTATGCACACTACCAAACCTTAGACCCCTCTCATACACCTCTGTACACATCCAAGGTGCACTCTAGAGTCTATACGTACGTACTTTGCTGACAACCCGTCAGTCTTGTTGGGTCGGGTGTGCGTTATCAGGGATTGTCCTCCAGATCGCAGTGTAAAACAACCCACTGGCCCCTCAAACCTTCACACCCGCCTGGTGCACCGTACTGCCATCGGTGTGACGAACAGCCAGTACCGCATGCCCCGCCACTAAATTTATGCACATGCAGGTATTTCAACCCGAGCCTCCAGCTCGCAGGACAAACCTGTCCTGAATCCCTCAAACCCTACACGGGTGAGCATTTATCACAATACCTCTAACCCTACACGGGTGAGAACGCACAATAGTTCCTTTATTCCAAATCCCTCAAACCCGACACGGTCGAGAATGAACCACAATGCCCTAACCTATTAGACTACTCTTGTCTACGGATTATTATACTTAGCGACTTAAGTTTAATCCCACGACTGCCCAGGGTATACCCGGTGAATGGCTCTCGGGGGCACTAGGAACTATGATGGTATTACGCCCAAAGCTCCCTTTCTCAAGGATATTTACTTTAGTTGATGGCTGCACAATTTTCACCCCAACACTCGTATTTACTCTTGAGTGATCCTAATGACTTAAGATGTTCTCAGAAGGGCGACGGTCTTCCGCCGGCCTCCACTCCAGTTGCTATCTAAGGGCTTGCACTTTACTCTCGTCACTAAGACAACTCTACCCACCAGGGTCATATTCCAATTGAAGTCTCTAGCTTATTTATTGATCTATCCCCCGGTGGTCTTTATAACATGACATACTTTACACTATGTGCAACCCATGAGTTAATACCACCCCGAAATGGAACTTCCAATTCCTTGGGCCACCTGTCACTAATTATTTATCCTAGGATGGTATGGACTAATGAAGTGAGCCTATAGATTTTCATAATTTTCCTAAGTCATTAAGGCTTCTAATTAAATCATTTAATTAATCTCCTAGGTCATTAAATACATGAAGTACCACAAATTATAATCCACTGACCTAATGAATTTTTTTTGAGTTATATCTTGGTGAAATATTGCTGTCTACCAAATTTTATAACTTTCCTTTGAATGTTTCTATTTATTCCTTAATTAATACAAAATTCATGCAATTGTCATTTTCCAAATGAAGTATAAGGAATACATTTCTAAAACTTCTAAGAAACTTACAAAACATATACATCATGAATTTAAGGCTAATGGCAGAGTTTCATCAACCTTTATAATGTAATGGCCTACCAATTTTATTCCTAATAATTTACTAAAATGCCATTATAAGGTTTTAAAAATTACTGATTAATCAAAAAATAGTGAGAAAATTATACAAGATTATTCATAATCAGATATATCATCAAAAAGTTTTCCAAAATTTTCTACTAAGTATTTTCACCAATTTGCTAATTAAGTAAGATGAGGGTAAAAATGTAACTTCCACATAACTCCTATCAAAATTCTTCAAACAGAGACAAAAAAATTTTAAAGAGTTAAATCTAACCAAATATTGACATTGACAAAAATTGGGGATTTTATCTCAAAGATGACCTATTTTTACATTTATTTTTCAAAAAGGTCAATTATACCAAAAATTCCAAATAATGGGATTTTTGCTTCCAAAAAATCCCATTATTACAATGTGGGGTATAATTCACCCTAATGAGCCTCGAAAATCAATATCATGATTTTTGGATGTTCCAAATAGGCTTAATACACAATATATAAAAAATAGCTCTTTGCACCCCAAGCCTATATATAATCAACACATGCATGTGAGTTTACCCAACATGCATTGGTACAAATGTGCTGAAATTTTTACCATGCACATAAATAGTCCCCAACGATATGCAACCAAAATATGGGGCCATTTGGAACCTTAATACTCCAAATATTTCATTTATTTAAATTTGTGTATTATGAATAAAAATATAGAAAACGTTTTCCCAAAAATTCCCAATTTTTGGCAGGGGTTAAATATGCCCTAAACATGCATGCAACCGAAATTTGGGGTCATGTTGATTAACGGTTTGGCTTGGGCATCAAATTGAAATTCTGCCATTGCCTAGGACCAGTCCTAGAAAAAATAACCTACAGGGCAGTATACTGCTCCAAATTACATGATTATAGTGGAAACTTAAAGTAAAGAGCCTAAGCTACAACATTTATTGAAAGTTCATGTCCTGGAAATGCCTCTACGAGGCCTAAAATAGTCATGCAAAAGTATTGAATAAGTGTGACAAAATGTGTATTTATATACTATAATTTATTTGATTTAATAATAATCGGGCTGTACGAATCTTAAAGCCTAAACGACGGAATCGGTTCATCGTCCCAAAATGGCCAACGGCCCAGATTGATTCTTGTTGGGCACCTTTGCTGGCTGATTCCGGCCAGCTGAGCCACCACCATCGTCGGCAGATGTCGCCACCACCTTCACTGAGGTGGTGGCTAGCAGTTTCCGGCGATGAGGCCGCCGGAATTGGCTCCTCTGGCGAACTCGAGCAAGAAGAAAAGCTCGGAAATTTCCCATTTTACTCACATGGTATCGGGCTCAATTGAGCCTGATGACTCTCCCTAAAGATCTAGAAACCTAGTACGAGTAGAGGGGAGGCGAAACGGACCCGAATGGCGGCACAGCGGCGAGGTTGGCGGAGGTTGGCCATGGATGAGCTGCTTCGGCGATCTCCTGCTCAAATCCTTGATTCTCCACCAAAAGCTTCGCTCCAGGACTCGTTCTCCACTCGATTCTACCCTCTGAAGGTGATGGTGTGGTTGTTTTGAGCTAAAAGTGGATGTATAGGGAGATACAACCAAGGTGAGCTCAGTTTGTGGCTTTGAAGGCTTCACCCCTGGTGCCAAGTGGCCCCCATGTTGCCAAATTCTCTGGAAATTCTCTGAGGAGGACAGCCAGCACAATTTTGGGCTGATGGAGCCATGGCCAAGTGGCCTCTTCTTCTTAAATCACCTTCTCTCTCCTAAAATCACCACTTTACCCTCATGCATGTGTCCCTCTATTCAAAACCAGAGGGTAGGGGTGGTCATTGACCACTTGGCTGGTTATGGATCAGATTTGGTGGGCTTGGCCCAAAGGGAGTGGGCTTAGCCCTCATTTTCTCCTTTAGGTTACTTAGGTTGGCTTGGGTTGACTTGGTCAACCATGATGAGTGGGCTGACCCCACTTGGTGGTCATGGGCTAATGGCACCACCCAACTTGGGTTGGGTCAATGTGGTGCCCTACTTGGGCTAATTGGGCATATAGGTATAGGTTTGACCAAATTAGTGTCATGGTTGACTTAATGGGTTGACCTAATGGCATGCCCTAGGGTCCACTTAGATTGTTTTAGAGTTAGGGCAATGTGGTGAGGTCATGTTGTGGCTAGGGTTCCTATTTAGGCTAGTTTGACCTAGTTTGACTTTGGTCCCTTAGTGGGCCCCACATGGCTACAACCCACTACCTAGGGTCAAACCTAGCTAAATTCCCTATCACCCACCCCATGCCTAACCCAATCTAAATTAAGGGGTCTAGAAGTAACATGGGATGTTACAAATCCCAATAAATAAGAAAATAATTTCATCCCCGAAATTTAAGTTCGGGTCTACGGGATTCTACTTGCAAGAATTATAAGAAATTTTAAACGTATAAACTAAAGTATACCTGAAGTGAACAGCTCCGGGTGTCGTTCCAACATTAGATCCCTCGGCTCCCAGGTGTGCTCCTCCTGTCCATGATTGGACCACAACACCTTCACGAGAGGGACCTTCTTCTTCCGCAACACACGGACATCTGTATCATCAATCCGGATCGGCTCCAGTCTGACGGATCTATCTGGCGCTATCGGACCGGCTGTAGTAGTAACATGCTGCTCCGGCCGAAGGAGAGCTCTTCGCAAGGAAGAGACATGGAAGACGTCGTGTAGGGAACCCAACTCCGGTGGCAGCTGCAGTCGGTAAGCTAAGCGGCCGATCCGCTCCAGGATCAAGTATGGCCCCATGTATCGAGGACTGAGCTTCTTGTGCCTCCGCACCCGAGAGACACCGTGTACCGGACGTATCTTCAATAAAACCCTGTCTCCAACCTGGAACTCCACCTTCCGGTGCCAAGCATCATAATACTTCGCCTGTCTGCTCTGGGCCTCTAGCAGCCGATCCCTGATCAAACGAACCTGAGCCTCCGTATCCTTCACATAATCAGAACCAAGAGCCTTGGCGTCCACATCCTGAACCCATGACAATGGTGTCTGGCACTTCCTACCATAAAGTTCCTCAAATGGAGCCATCCTGATGCTTGCCTAGTGGCTGTTAATGTAGGAAATCTTGATCAATGGTAGCAGCCTCTCCCAAGGCTTCCCCGTATCCAAAATGCACAGGCGGAGTAGATCCTCCATGGTACGGATGGTCCGCTCGGTCTGTCCGTCGGTCTGTGGGTGGAAGGTGGTACTAAAAGTAAGCCGAGAACCCAAGTAAGCATGCACAGCCCTCCACTCGCTTAAAGTGAACCGACCATCACGGTCCGAAACAATCGTCCTCGTGATGCCATGGTATCTGACAAACTGCTCCACAAATAATCTCACCAAAACTACAACTGGAGCATCCTTCCTGACTGGAATACAGCGCGCCACCTTGGTCAGTCTGTCTACTATGACCCATACAGAATCATGCCCAGAGTGGGAGCGAGGTAGTCCGTGCACAAAGTCCATAGCAATGTCCTCGAACTTCCACTCTGGGACCGACAATGGCTGTAATAAACCTCCCGGACTCTTGCATTCTGCCTTAACGCGCTGGCACGTCTCACAATGTGTCACAAAGTGGGTGATCTCCCTCTTCATCCCAGGCCAATACATAGTCCTCCGTAAATCTGCCCACATCTTGGTGATGCCGGGATGCACTGAATATCTGGAGCAATGTGCCTCTCTAAGTATATCATCCCGGATACCGCCCCCTGCTGGTATATAAATGCGTCCACAGAATCGAAGGAGATCCTCCTGCAGCGTGTAGTCCTCAACCTTGCCCCTTTCCAGGGCACTGAAAATCGGCTCTAGTGCAGCATCCAGCCTCTGATGCGCCATAATGCACTCCCGAATGTCATCATCACTGATCATAGAGCTCAGGTACTCTCGGTATCCAACTGGTTCGGCCTCAGAAACCATAGTAATATGCATGTCGTCCATCACCTATATCAGCTCCATAGCCATAATCCGGGGCTCCGGTCCAGAGGTGCCGGCCCTCCTGCTCAATGCATCTGCTACTGTGTTTGCCTTCCCCGGGTGGTAATCATAGTCACAGAGGAACTCTAACCATCTCCTCTGTCGCAGGCTTAGGTCCTTCTACGTATCGATGTACTTGAGATTCTTGTGATATGAGAAAATATCACAATGAATCACATACATATAGTGCCTCATATCTTTAGTGCAAATACTACAGCCCCGAGATCCAAGTCGTGTACCGGATAGTTATGCTCGTGATTTTTCAACTGTCTCGAAGCATAAGCGATAACATGTCCGTGCAGCATCAGTACAACAGCCATCCCTTCATATGAGACATTCGTGTAAATCTGAAATCCCTCACTCCCAGATGGGAGTGCAAGGATAGGGGATGAGGTAATTCGATCCTTCAACTCCTGAAATGCCATCTCGCACTGCTCTGTCCATGTAAACTCTGCATCCTTCCTCATCAAGGTTGTGAGGGGGAGTGTTATCCTCGAGAACCCCTCCACGAACTTACGATAGTAACCTGCTAATCCCAAGAAATTGTGAATGTTGGATGCTGTCTTCGGCCGTGGCCAATCCCTCACTATCTCTATCTTGGCTGGATCCACCGCCAATCCAGCTCCACTGATCGTATGACCCAAGAAGGCCACCTCCTGTAGCCAGAACTGGCACTTTGAAAACTTTGCATACATTTGGGACTCCCTCAGCCTCTGCAAGGCCTGTGTCAAATGCTCTGTATGCTCCTCCTGAATCCAGGAATATTTCAAAATATCGTCGATGAATACAATCACGAAGCGGTCCAAGAAGGGCTCGAATACACGGTTCATTAGACTCATGAATGCGACAAGGGAATTCGTGAGCCCAAAAGGCATCACCGTGAACTCATATAACCCATAACGTGAGCTGAAAGCCGTCTTCGGGATGTATTCCTCTCGGATGCGCAGCTGATAGTAGCCGGATCTCAAATCTAGCTTAGAAAACTAGAAGGCCGCCTGAAGCTGATCAAATAACTCGTCTATCCGAGGCAGTGGATAGGTATTTCGGACCGTAAACCGGTTCAGCTCTCTGTAATCTATGCACAGCCGCAAAGATCCGTCTTTCTTCTTTACAAAGAGAATTGGTGCTCCCCACGGTGACGAAATCGGCAACACAAATCCTGAGTCCACAAGCTCCTGAAGCTGAGTCATGAACTCTGACAACTCTCTAGGAGCCATCCTGTAAGGTGCTCGGGACACTGGCCTCGCCCCCGGCACCAACTGAATCATGAAATCCAAGTCCCGAGCTGGTGGTAGTCCGAACAATTTATCCGGGAATACATCGGAGAAATCCCGAACCACCGGGATATCGGCTATAGAACTCTCCGCTGCCACCATCTCGAAGCAGATGAGGTACACTTGTTCCCCCTGCTCATAGGCCTTGACAGCTTGTATAAAAGATAATAATAGATATGGGATAGGTCGGATACCTTCAATAGTAATGTAGGAGTCTCCATGCCTGAGCGTGATCCTCTTAGAGGGGTAGTCGATCTAGGCATAGTTCCAATGAAGCCAGGTCATTCCCAAAATCAAATCAAAGTCCGGCAATCTCAAGATCGCCGTCGGAGCTTCGAATGTCTTGCCTCCTATCTCGGCCTCCATGTTGCAGCTATCCGTGGTCCATAGCTCCGAGCCATCAGGAAGACGCACCCTCATCTATGTGCCAGGGAATCTCTCCACACCCTCTAGTCCTTCAATGAAAGTGTCCGACACGAATGAGTGGAAGCACCTGTGTCGAAGAGGCTATGTGCGGGCTTGTCGCTGATCATAACTATGCCTGAGATTTATTTGAGGTATAATGGATGTTATTTCTATGGTTTACAAGGCACTACTAAGGTTGAAATTTCTAAATTACAATAATTTAAATACCTGTAATCACCTCCTCTGGGTTCCTCTACTCCGTGAGGTCCAAAGCGTACATTTGCTCCTGGTTTCGTCCTCTGCCGTGATATCCCCGGCCTTGGCCTCGACCTCGTCCTCGGCCTCGGCCTCGACCATGCTGTACTGGGGACATTGGAGGTCGTGGAGGAGGAGGATGATGGAATCGATACGGACACTCTGATCTAATGTTCACGGGCTAGCGGCATCCGTAACAGACTACTGGCTGATGTCCATGGTCATCCTGCATCCTTGGAGCATGCACCAGTAGAGGTGGGGGAGCTAATGCTGGAGGTGGCCCATGCTCCTGCCTGAAGTTGGGATGATGACGTCCACCACCCCTCTTGTATCCAATAGTCCTGCCCCTCTGAGAGCCCTTGCTGCTCTCTCCTGATGTCGACCCCTCATACAGTCTCTTCCCTCTACCTTGCACCATCAGCTGGTCAGCTTCCAGCTTCTTTGCCATCTCTATAATCTGGGTAGACGTGCCTTGAGAAATGAACAACAGAGCCTGCCTCAAATCTTCCCTGAGGCCCCGGTAAAACCTCTTGGCATACCTCCTGTCGTTTGTGTCCTGTATCCCTGTGAACCTGGCAAGGTGGGAGAACTCCATCTGGTATACAATCACCGATTTACTCCCCTGCTGGAGGTTCAGAAACCTCTCATCCAAAGCATCCTTGTCTGTAGTAGATACAAAGTTATCCAAAAATACATCACCGAACTCCTCCCAAGAAATGTCTGACAGCTCCCAATCAGCATATGTATACTCTCGTCCAGACTTCCACCATCTCTTCGCATGAGCCTCTAGTGCAGAGGTGGCTAGAGGTACTGCCTGGCCGACCGGGCAGCTGATGCCTTCCAAAATCTCGTGTATGGCCTCTAGCCATTCCTCCATCTTTACAGTATCCTCTGTCCCACGGTACATCGGTGGGGACAGGCTCTTAAAGGCACTTAGCCAGCTTAACCCCGGATTTGGCTGCGGTGCCGGGACTTGCTGGGCGTTGAAGGCATCCAGGATCGCCATCAAGGTCTGCCCCATCTCTGTCTGTAGAAATGGAGTGGCAGCTGGAGGGGGAGGAACCATATTTTGTGGCGCGGCGGCCTGTGGAGGTTGCATAAAGGTAAGGTTAAAAGAGAACTGGCCTAACACATTGTACTTAAATGGACTGTTTATATGACTTTTTACACATGGACACACCACTGATTCCGCTGTATAGTTTGTCCGCAAACTAATGCTCGCGCGGGGTGGTCCAGTGTTGTGGAATTCTTTCTCATATGATCGTTTGTCAACTGATACCAGTTTGTAAGACCCCCCCTCCCCCTAACCAAGGAGGCTACCGGGTCTTATGCCCAGAACCGCCTTCTTACGGTGACACTAACGCGCGGGTTAGTCGACACTGCAATACGCTGATTATGCCGGCTATTATGATCATAAACCTGTAGGCCAATATGAGAAAAGAAGTATAGTGGTAAGAGAAAAACCATAACTAGTCCACAGTCACATCACATATATATAATATATGTAAGGAAAATATCATTCCAAATGAGTACAAAAATAAAATGGAGAGTAATAAGGGCTTATGCCCAGTACATCAAATCTCTCTCTATTTCTCAACTCTAAACAGTGGAAGATATCTATCATCACCAAGTCATCCCACTAGAGGTAACTCTGCAGCAGTAGTAGTAGGTGGTGGCATCAGCTCCTCACGTCCTGCAATCTCGTCCTGCTGGTCATGCTGGTACTCCATCTCCTCGAGCTCCTAAAAATAGTTTGGTCACCGACCTTTAGTCAAAAAACTAAGTCGTTTCCTCCATACCTCGCCCCACATCTCCTAGGCACCGTGCGGGAGGACGAAGCGGAGGACAACAAGGGTATCAAGTATAAACAGGTGGCAGTGGTACTACACTAACAAGTAAATGAGGAGTAATAATAGTTCTACTCTAGCAGTTCTATGTAAGAAGAACAAGTACAGTAAGTAAGGTATAAAACCTGAGTATGTAGAACAATGCAGTACGGTAAAGTAAGTAAAGGAACAGAAAGTAAGAACAGGAAAGTAAAACTAAGCTACCACTACTTTATCATCACAAATCGTATCTTAACTTATAAAAATGCCCATACAAATTTATAAGTTAAGGTTTCTAGGAAATTTAACTTATCATATAAAAGAGCCCATACTAATTTATATGATAAGCATCTATGAAGCGTATGACCTAATATGAATGAATGTTTATGATCCAATTTATGCACAGGCAAATGCAACTCACACACAACGACTCTGTGATCACAGACCTTTAGTTCCCACTTGTTGAGAGCTAGCTTCACTCTCAGGTACCACCGTTGTGGCTAAGACAGCAGCGGAGCGGGCATCTCCACTTCTAGGCCGGTATGTACACTACCAAATCTTAGACCCCTCTCATACGCCCCTATACACGTCCAAGGTGCACTCTAGAGTCTATGCGTACGTACTTTGATGACAACCCGTCATTCTTGTTGAGTCGGGTGTGCGTTATCGGGGATCGTCCTCCAGACCGTAGTGTAAAACAACCCGCTGGCCCCTCAAACCTTCACACCCGCCTGGTGCACCGTACTGCAATCGGTGTGACGAACAGCCAGTACCGCATGCCCGCCACTAAATTTATGCACATGCAAGTATTTCATCCCGAGCCTCCAGCTTGCAGGACCAACCTGTCCTAAATCCGTCAAACCCTACACGGGTGAGCATTTATCACAATCCCTCCAACCCTACACTTGTGAGAACGCACAATAGTGTCTTTATTCCAAATCCCTCAAACCCAACACGGGAGATAATGAACCACAATGTCCTAACCTATTAGACTACTCTTGTCTACGGATTATTATACTTAGCGACTTAAGGTTAATCCCAGGACTGCCCAGGGTATACCCGGTGAAGGGCTCTCGGGGGCACTAGGAACTATGATGGGATTACGCTCAAACCTCACTTTCTCAAGGATATTTACTTTAGTTTATGGCTACCCAATTTTCACCCCAACTCTCGTATTTACTCTTGAGTGATCCTAATGACTTAAGATGTTCTCAGAAGGGCGACGGTCTTCCGCCGGCCTCCCCTCTAGTTGCTATCCAAGGGCTTGCACTTTACTCTCATCACTAAGACAACTCTACCCACCATAGTCATATTCCAATTGAAGTCTCTAGCTTATTTATTGATCTATCCCCAAGTGGTCTTTATAACATGACCTACTTTACACTATGCGCAACCCATGACTTAATACAACCCCGAAATGAAACTTTCAATTCCTTGGGCCACCTGCCCCTAATTATTTATCATAGGATGGTATGGACTAATGAAGTAAGCCTATTGATTTTCATAATTTTCCTAAGTCATTAAGGCCTCTAATTAAATCATTTAATTAATCCACTAGGTCATTTAATACATGAAGTACCACAAATTATAATCCACTGACCTAAGGAATTTTTCTTGAGTTATATCTTGGTGAAATATTACTGTCTACCAAAATTTATAACTTTCCTTTGATTATTTCTATTTATTCCTTAATTAATACAAAATTCATACAATTGTCATTTTCCAAATGAAGCATAAGGAATACATTTCTAAAATTTCTAGGAAATTTACAGAGCATACACATCATGAATTTAAGGCTAATGGTAGAGTTTCATCAACATCTACAATGTAATGGCCTACAAATTTCAATTCTTAATAATTTTCCAAAATGTCATTATATGGTTTTAAAAATTACTGATTAATCCAAAAATGGTGAGAAAATTATACAAGGTTATTCATACTCAGATATATCATGAAGAAGTTTTCCAAAATTTTCTACTAAGTATTTTCACCAATTTACTAATTAAGTAAGATGAGGGTAAAAAGGTAACTTAGACATAACTCCTATCAAAATTCTTCAAACACAGACATAAAAATTTTAAGTAGTTAAATCTAACCTAATATTGACCTTGACAAAAATTGGGGGTTTTATATCAAAGATGACCTATTTTTATATTTATTTTTCAAAAAGGTTAATTATTCCAAAAATTCCAAATAATGGGATTTTTGTTTCCAAAAATCCCATTATTACAATGTTGTGTATAATTCACCCTAATGAGCATTTGAAATCAATATCATTATTTTTGGATGTTCCAAATAGGCTTAAAACACAATATATCAAAAATGGCTATTTGCACCCCAAGCCTATATATAATCAACACATGCATGTGAGTTTACCCAACATGCATTGGTCCAAATGTGCTGAAAGTTTTACCATGCACATGAATAGTCCCCAAGGACATTCCACCAAAATTTGGGGCCATTTGGAGCCTTAATACTCCAAATATTTCATTTATTTAAATTTGTGTATTATGAATAAAACTATAGAAAACGTTTTCCCAAAAATTCCCAATTTTTGCCAGGGGTTAAATATGCCCTAAACATGCATGTACCAAAAATTTGGGGTCATGTTAATTAATGGTTTGGTTTGGGCATCAAATTGAAATTGTGCCCTTGCCTAGGACCAGTCCTAGGAATAATTACTCACAGGGCAGTATACTGCTCCAAATTATATGATTATAGTGGCAAATTAACATTAAGAGCCTAATCTACAATTTTCATTTAAGGTTAAGGTCCTGGAAATGCCTCTAAGAGGTCTAAAATAGCCATGCAAAAGTACTGAATAAGTGTGACAAAATGTGAATTTATATACTATAATTTATTTGATTTAAAATAATCGGGCTGCACGAATCTTAAAGCCTAAACGACGGAATAGGTTCATCGTGCCCAAATGGCCAACGGTCCAGATTTATTCTGGTTTGGCACCTTTGCTGGTTGATTCCGGCCAGCTGAGCCACCACCACCGCCGGCGGATGTCGCCACCACCTTCACTAAGGTGGTGGCTAGCGGTTTCCGGTGATGAGGCCGCCGGAATTGGCTCCTCCGTTGAACCCGAGCAAAAAGAAAAGCTCGTAAATTTTCCATTTTCCTCACATGGTATCGGGATCAATTGAGCCCGATGACTCTCCCTAATGATCTAGAAACCTAGTACGAGTAGAGGGGAGGAGAAACGGACCCGAATGGCGGCACGACAGCGAGGTTGGCGGCGGTTGGCCATGGATGAGCTGCTCCGGTGATCTCCTGCTCAAATCCTTAATTCTCCACCAAAAGCTTTGCTCTAGGACTGGTTCTCCACTCGATTCTACCCTCTCAAGGTGATGGTGTGGTTAGTTTGAGCTGAAAGTGGCTGTATAGGGAGATACAACCAAGGTGAGCTCGGTTTGGGGCTTTGGAGGCTTCACCCTTGGTGTTAAGTGGCCCCCATGCTGCCAAATTCTCTGGAAATTCTCTGAGGAGGCTAGCCAGCACAATTTTGGGCTGATGGAGCCAAGGCCAAGTGGACTCTTCTTCTTATATCACCTTCTCTTTCCTAAAATCCCCACTTTACCCTCATGCATGTGTCCCTCTATTCAAAACCAGAGGGTAGGGGTGGTCATTGACCACTTAGCTGGTTATGGACCAGATTTGGTGGGCTTGGCCCAAAGGGAGTGGGCTTAGCCCTCATTTTCTCCTTTAAGTTACTTAGGTTGACTTGGGTTGACTTGGTCAACCATGATGAGTGGGATGACCCCACTTGGTGGTCATGGGTCTAATAACACAACCCAACTTGGGTTGGGTCAATGTGGTGCCCTACTTGGGCTAATTGGGCCTATAGGTATAGGTTTGACCAAATTAGGGCCATGGTTGACTTTGGTTAACTAGGGTCAAAGGGTTGACCTAATGGCATGCCCTAGGGTCCACTTAGATTGTTTTAGAGTTAGGGTAATGTGGTGGGGTCATGGTGTGGCAAGGGTTCCTATTTAGCCTAGTTTGACCTAGTTTGACTTTGGTCCCTTAGTGGGCCCCACATGGCTATAACCCACTACCTAGGGTCAAACCTAGCTAAATTCCCTATCACCCACCCCATGCCTAACCCAATCTAAGTTAAGGGGTCTAGAAGTAACATGGGATTTACACCTCAGACTTAGAGCTATTTGAAGGAGAGTTCTCTCTACTCTCACGACAGTTCAAGAAATTATTGAACAAAAAGAAGCAATGGAAAGGCAAGGATGCCTCCTACAGAAGATTACGACATGATGGTGATCGACATAGAAAAGGCTCAAGCAGCCATGACAGGTATACTACTAAACCGAACAAACATATTTCCACTGACATCGTTTGTTATTGCTGCAATAAGCCAGGTCATGTTATTGCTGACTGCCCCCACAAGAAGAAGGAGGGTGGAAATACAGAGGAAAAGAAGTCCTCATACAATAAGAAGAGGACATAAAAGAGCCTAATAGCCAAGCATAGAAAAACTCATAGCGACTCCGACTCATTTGAGTCGAGTGAATAAGAAGAAACCTACTTTTGGCTTATTGCTCAGACTGATGATGAACAAGAGCCTCAGTTCACTGGGAAGGTAAACTCTCACACTCCGCTCCCTAAATCTGATGTTTCTGAGCATGACCATGAGGACAGCTCTTCTAACAATGAGTCTAAACTCATGGCCCAGTACAAGGAGTTAATCAAGGCTTATGAAAAATGTCGACGAGTCGTGAAAACTCAAGCTAAAGAGATAAAGTCTCTGAAAGCTGAAGAGAGCACTTTGAGAGAGGAAGTCGCTAAGACGGACTCACTCAAAGAGAACTTCAAGACTACTATTGAAGAATATAACAAGGTTCTCGAGCATCTAGACTTAAAAGAGAAAAGCATCAAAGAGTTGGAAGAACAACTCGCTGCTGAAAAGAAACTTGTCGAAAGTTTCTCGAAGCCCAAGACTGTTCTTTCTTTCATTGTTGAATTCTCAGCTTAGTCCAAATGTGCTGGGCTAGGCCATGTTGAAACTCCTAGTAAATCTTTTAGGAGTAATAAGGCTCAGAGAAAGAATAAGGCCGCCAAGAAGGCTTTGGCCAAAGAGAAGGGGAAAGCCCCTCAAGATCAGACTTCTATCAAGAAGGTCATATTTCCAACAAATGAGTTTGATCTTGACTCGTCCTATGGTCACTTGACTAGGCCTACTTATGTAGAGGCCAAGTCTCATTACTAAGGATGGACTCGCCCTCGAAACTTTGGTGAGAGTGTCTTTAAGGCATCTTATGAAGAAATCACTCTTCAGAGCTATGACCCTTATAATCATGGACATAACATTAAGAAAGCACCAAAGGTAAAGCCTATTGTGGAAAGGCCACTAAAGGAGAAGAAATCATGTGATTGTCATCACCATGAAGCTTCTTCCTCCAAGAATGTTGCCCCTGCTAGACCACCATCTCAAAAGGTCAAGAAAGAGAATCTAAGGCAAAGATACAACATGTTTGATTGTTGGTGTTGTGGCAAGATTGGTCACTTTGTCATTGACTGCTGGTTTAATTCCAGGAATTTTGCAACTAATCAAGTTGACAATATGAGAAAGACCACTCATAATGCTAATACTCGTTGGGGGAGTATTCTAACAAGAGACCAAGGACCCAAACGTGTTTGGGTTCCTAAGGCAAATTGATTTATAATTGCAGGTATATTCAAAGACCACCAAAACTCATATCTGGTATTTGGACAGCGGATGCTCTCGGCACATGATCGGGACAAGGAGTCTTCTTCAGAACTATTCTCTAGTCTTGAACAGGCCAAATGTCATTTTTGGAGGTTCTGACCGAGGAATTACTAAAGGCTATGGTATGATCTCTAACGGTAGAGTATCCTTCTCAGATGTGGGTAATGTTCAAGGATTGGAACACAATCTCATAAGCATAATCCAACTCTGCAATAAAGGATATATTGTTGAATTCCATACTGATAAGTGTTTGATACAATCGGTAGACAATATGGAAATGATTCTATCAGGCACTCGAAGCAGAAATATATTTTGTTTAAATTTCATTTATATACACTCTTCTACACCAGCGTGTTTTATGGCTAAAGATAGTGCGTCTCTTGGTGACCAATGATACAAGATATTAACACATATTAATTTCAAAATTAATAATAAATTATTTTCACTGAATTTAGTACGTGATGCCCCAAATGTCAAGTACGTTAAATATAGACCTTGTCATGTATGTGTAAAAGGCAAGCAAACAAGGGATACCTTTAAAAGGGTTATCGACAAAGATTCTAATAGATGTTTACATCTACTTCATATGGACTTGTTCGGTCCACTGCAAGTTAGAAGTTTGGGAGGTAAGGATTATATGTTGGCTATTATTGATGATTACTCGCAATTTGCATGGGTGTTATTTCAAAACACAAGTCAGATACCTTTGACATCTTTATAAATTTTGTCAGGCAGGTCCAAAATGAACACAACTTCTCCGTAGTCAAGATCAGAAGTGACAATGGAATAGAGTTCAAGTCTGGGGCCATGACAAAATTCTGCGAAAGCTTGGGTATCTTTCATGAGTTTTCCTTTCCTCTTACTCCTCATCAGAATGGAGTGGCTGAGAGAAGGAATAAAGAACTCACAGAGACATGCAGGACCATGTTGACTGATGCCACACTACTAGAATACTTCTGGGCTGAAGCCGTCAATACTGCATGCCACGTGCAAAATCGAGCACTCATAAACAAGAACCATAATAAGACATCTTATGAACTACTAAAGGTAAGGAAACCCACCGTTTCATATTTTAGAATTTTTGGTTGTAAGTGCTTCGTCATTAACAATGACAAGTATCATACTACCAAATTTAGCGAAAAGAGTTTTGAAGGTATTTTTGTAGGGTATAGTAGCCATAGTAAGCAATATAGGTTATTTAATAGAAAAGCTCTTATTGTATAAGAATCCATACATGTTGTATTTGATGAGACGAGCTTGCTGCAAAGCAACTCTTCTAGTGTGTTCATTGAAGATGCAGGTTTAAAGTTGAAAGAAGTAAACTTGGGTGTGTCGACTGAGGAAAATGGTGAAAAGTTCATCAAGATCAACTATCCAACCCCGATTGGAGAGGTTGATGATTAAGAAGAAGAAATCGTCCAAGTTGATGAAGTCACTCCGGTGATTGAAGAAGTTCTAGATGCAAGAACTACAGAGCTCAGACATTTGAAGGATCACCCAATGGACCAAATTATAGGAGATCCCCAGGATGGTGTCAGAACTCGTAGAGGTACAACTAACGAGAATTTATATTTGAGTTTTTTCTCACATGTTGAACCCAAAAAGTTTGAGGAAGCAAACTCAAATGCATCATGGATAATGATAATGGAAGAAGAACTAAATCAGTTCAAGCACTGTCAAGTATGGAAACTTATACCCAGACCCAAAGGTAATAATGTCATTGGGACAAAGTGGGTCTACAGGAACAAGATGGACGAGGATGGAACGATCATAAAGAACAAGGCCAGACTCATCGCTAAAGGATATCGTCAAGAATAAGGAATCGACTTTGACTCGACGTATGATACAGTGGCAAGGCAGGAGGCAATCAGGTTATTCCAAGCATATGCAGCTCTTAAGGGCTTTACTGTCTACCAGATGGACGTGAAGTCTGCCTTCCTTAGTGGTGACATAAAGGAAGAGGTGTATGTGGAACAAAATCCAGGTTTCGTTGACTCTAACTTTCCTTATTATGTTTATCTGTTATCTAAAGCTTTATACGATTTGAAACAAGCTCCTCGAGCTTGGTATGAGACGATGTCTACCTTTTTCTTGAGAACAAGTTCACAAGGGGAAAGATTGATAAAATATTATTTCTTAGTGAAATAAAAGACAAGATTTTGCTAGTGCAAATCTATGTCGATGATATTATTTTTGGGTCTACTGACGACAACCTCTGCACGAAGTTTTCTAAACATATGCAAGGGAAGTTTGAAATAAGCAGTATGGGTGAGCTGAAGTATTTCTTAGGTCTTCAGGTGAAACAATCTGAAGATTGAATTTTCATCTCGCAGACTAAGTTCACCAAGGAGCTAAATAAGAAATTCGGAATGGATAACGCAACCCTTATGAGGACTCCAATGGGTCAACTGTGTCTCTGGACAAGGATGAGAAAGGGAAACCTTTTGATGAAATCAAGTACATAAGCATAATTGGATCCTTGCTCCACCTTACTGCCTTACTGCCAGTAGACTAGACATAACATTCTCAACATATGTCTGTGCTAGATTTCAAGTGAACTCTAAGGAATCTCACTACGCTGCTGCAAAGTTGATTTTGAGATACCTTAAAGGTACACCAAATCTTGGCTTATGGTACCCAAGAAGTAATGATAACGAGCTAATTGGTTTTTCAGATGCAGATTTTGCAGGTAGCAGAGATGACAGGAATAGCACTTCCAGGACTTGCCAATTCCTTGGAAGAAGGCTCATTTCCTGGAGTAGCAAGAAGCAGAATTGTGTTGCAATCTCAACAGCCGAGTTAGAGTATATCTTTGCAGGCAGTTGTTGTGCAAAGTTGATATGGATAAAGAATCAACTAGATGATTACAATCTCAAAGTCCAAAACATCCCTTTATTTTGAGACTCCTCCAGCGCAATTGCAATAGCCAACAACCCAGTCTCTCATAACCGACAAAGAACATAGAACTACAGTACCACTTCATCCGGTAACATGTGGAGCATGGGGACATTGATCTACAATATGTCCCAACAGATAGACAAATTGCAGACATATTCACGAAGCCGCTGGACGAGATCAAGTTCACATTCTTCAAAATAGAACTTGGAATGCTCAATAAAGAAGATTAGAGAAGGTGGACTTACAATAAAGCTCAGAGATCAAGAAATTTGCCAAAAGTTGAAATTTTTCAAAGTTCAGACCTTATGACTCGAGTAAGAATAAAGTCACTCGAGTACATCTTCAGTCTACTCGAGTACTTGGCAAGTCACTCTAGTAACACTACTCGAGTACTTAAGTTCTCCTCGAGAAGCATGAAGACTTCACTCGAGCACTATCTTTACTTCACTCGAGAAGCATGAAGACTTCACTTGAGTAATATCTTTATTTCACTCGAGTACTGCTGGTCCACTCGAGTATCAGGGAGACTTTTTCTCAACCTCTATTCAAATTTCGTTATTTGCAACCCGAGGCATATACCGCCACTTTCAAAGGTTTGTTAGCTTAATTTCTTTCTTAATTATCGATAAATTAGGGTTATATAAATAGGAAAAGTCTGGATTTCATTTTTCTACACGATTCAAAACCCTTTCACTCGAGTAAGACGAAGGACTCTTTGTCTTCCGCCGACTGTCGCAGAGCCCGCGCCGTCTTCTTCCCCGCACTGAATTTCTCTCAACTTTCTAGATCATGGCACCTCTATCAAAGATTGGAATCGATTATGAACTCGTCACCACCGGGATTGCCGAATTGTCCGATGATTTCAGGAATCTACTTATTCTCCTCGACACCGCCGAGTTAAAGTTCGTTCTTCTGTAATCGTGCAAGATTCTATTTACAGAGGTTGAAGAATTCTTCAAGAACATTAAGGTAAGAAGAAATGGGAAAGTTCTCAAGACCACAGTCAAGGGTATCAAAATAAAGCTCAACAAAACCTCTATTTCCATCCTTCTTCTGCTACCAGTCGTTGATGAAGAAGAACATCTCAGTCATGAAGATTATGACCGAGCCTGTATGTTTTGTGGTCTCTAACCACATGTACTCACCACATGAAGAAGGTATCAATTTCTTCCATTCAGAGATGGGATTTAAAACTGCTGAATCATGCCCAGTCTGCCAGATCCCATGATCTTCCTGCTGTAGAGGATAGGACCCCATCTCCCTCTCCACCTCATATAACCAGCATATCTAGTGCAGCTACTGAGGTGGAGCCTACTCCTTTTGTTCTAGAAGACAGGATTCCTACTCCACTAGCTACTATCTCTCTCCCTCCATCCACTCCTGAAGAAACACCATCAGATGCTCAGATTCAAGACGCCATTCTATCTACAGAAGAAGCCTTAAATCAAATGATTGAAGAGTTAAGTACTGATTAACCTCTTCCTCCCCTCCATTCAGAGAAAACTACTGAACTATCAAAGAAAAAAACACTAGTACCTTCACCCACCCATACTCCATCTCCCGTATCCCCTGTTCACCAGTCTCATACTACTGTCAAAGCACAGGTTGAGATTATATTAATTTCTGATGACAAAGAGCCATCCCCAGAACTAGTGGCAGCTCCATTGAAGAGCCTGGACTTCACTATCCCCACCATCATCACTGAAGAAGGGGATGCCCTAATTCATACTACCAGGGCTAAGAGCACAGTCATTATTGAAGAAGTTATTCCATGGCCTGCTCCCCCTCCTCCAGTTCCTTCTACTGCTACTCCTCCTCCTGCTGCTATAAATGATATTGTTGGTAAGATTGAACAGATGCTGCTTGAACAGAGAAAGTATTTTGATGACTCTCTCAAAGTTGTTCAAGATAAAGTTACTTCTCTTGAGAAAGAGATGAGCAGAGGATTTACTGAAATTCACCATAATATAAATGAATTAAGACAGTTATTCAAAATAGGTGGAAAAGCTCTGGATGACACAATCACAAGTGTTGGTCATGTAATGGAACAAGCTGTTACCATAGCAAATAACCAGATTTAGTTAGATAAGTCAGCTCAAGCTAACACATTCAAAATTTATGAAGAGGCGGGGACCTTCAAAGAAGATGCTATAAATAATCTGACTATAGAAGTCAGAAAGGGGGAGAATTTAGTCAGAGAGTACTTAGAGAAATCAGATTCCAACAAGCAAACACTCTGGGAAGCTAAGCTAAAAGAAATTCATGATGATGTGTTGAGTCAGATCTGAAGTGTAAAATTCCATACTTATTATACAGCTGTATGGATGGATAACCAGATACTTCCTGATTTTCCAGCTGATCCAAATGTTATTCCTCATCATCTGAATCCCCTAGCTCCGGTTGCTCTAGTTCCTGCTCCTCAACCTACCTTCTCCCCAAGACCTGAAGGCTTTGAAGCCCCTCCTCTAGAATCTTATGCTCAGGTTTGGGAGTTAGATCAAAGCAGAGATATTTCTTCATGCTCCGCCTGAAATTCAAATTCCAAAGAAGAGAAGATATGGTGATGGTGCCTCTACCTGCAGATCCATTCCAGTTCCAGATTCATAGAAAAGGAAAGCTCTAGAATTTGAAGAAATTTGGTCTCCTACATCTAAGTCCCTCATTCTTGATACTCTAAAGTTAGTCTTGGACTTCAATGAAAATAGACATGAATCATTATAACCCCCAAGAATGGGACTTGTATTAGACGTCTATGACCAAGAGAACACTGCAAGATAGAGAACATGGAAGAAACAACCCTGCTCCTCCTCCAAATCCACCCAAGTACTATCCAAAGCCTTACAGTTATCAAAGGAGACAACAAGAGAAGAAGGATAAACAACAAGTCTAAGACAGAAGAATGTTATAATAGCGTGGATAAGAATTGCGTAGAAATGATTTTTGGACAGTTCTAATTATATAATCCTTAATTTTGATTATCCTCTCTTTGCTTATAACCTTTGTGCTTGTTACTCTATTTTCTATTTTGCACATCTAGCTCTTTATTTGTCTATATAATTCACCTTTGTGTAGAGGGTTCTGACTTCTACAAATAGGGGGAGATTGTTGGGTTTTGTATCCATAATAACCTAGATTTGTGTGAAGTCGCCTTTGAACGAAGATGAATTAAGTTGTATTTGATGTTGTTGGATCTCTAGTTGATTTGGGCTAGGTTCACTAACTTAGTATGATGTGACCCAACATGTATAGCCAGGGTCATAGTTGTGTCCTAGAGTCTAGGCCAAGTCCTTAGAGTCAACATCAGATGGACCAGCTATCAACAAGACTATCAGGGACTCAAGACTTAGAAGATTTCAAGACCATATAAAATACGTTCGACGGTCATCGAACTCAGGTCGACGAAAGACGTTCTCAGCTCGACGATCTTGAGATATTTCTCTGAGCTGAGCTCGACGATCTTCATTCTCTGGTCGACGAAAACTGGGATACTTCAACAAACTAAAGTCAGGATAACTCCAGATTATTCTAAGTCCAACTTCAGACTTTGGTCGACGAACAAGATTCTGAGCTCGACGAACTTGGACCTCGACTTCACAAGGACCTTCAGTTAGAAGTTCTCAGGTCGACGAACTTTGTTCATTGGTCGACGAATTCTGGATCCTTTACTTCAACAACTATATTCATGAATTATTCTAAGTCCAGAATAGTTGCTGAACTCCAGTCGACGAAATTACAACCTCAGCTCGACGAACCTCAGACAGAAAAGGCAAAGGTTCTGAAGCATGCAGTTATGTTATCAGCTCGACGATCTTGGAACTCAGCTCGACGAACAGAAGTTGTCTGGTCGACGAATACAAAATCTCAGTTCGACGAACTAGTAACTCAGCTCGACGAATTCTGTTATTCGTTCGACGACTCCAGACTTAGCCATTTTCGGCCTTCTATCTAATGCGGAAATTCCGGAGTAATTAATGCTCCATATTCTCTAAATGTATCCGTTAGAAGGAGCATTGATTACGGTCTTCTTCAGGAATATTACTTGCCAATTTTCGACGGGACAGTTGAGGAAATGAGTTAATGCCGATTATTCTCAAGGTGTTAGGAATAATTACCGATGATTCAAATTTTTGAAAAGATATAGAAGAATACAAGATCGATAATCAGCAGTTAGCAAGAACACACTCAGTCAGTAAGAACATACTCAGTTAGAAAAATAGAGACACACAGACTGACTGCAAGAATTCATACAGTAGCAGAAAAGCTTCACACAGAAAATCATATTGAAGCTTACAGTGACATGCAGTGATCATACCTCCAGGACTTCCAAGGACAACAAAATAACAAATCAGTCAAGAAGCTTTTGCATCATTGCGTGTCAAGAACTCTGATTGTAGACCTATCACCCTACAACAAAGCTTCCAAATCTTCCTGAACCATTCAATATTTCAGGGGGAGCTTTTGCTAAACATCAATCCACTTAAGTCTTCTAAGTTTATTGAGAAAGAGAAGACAAAATCAACTGTCTCACCCCTCCTGTATAAAGGGTTGCCATCTCCCTTCAAAAGTGATTCCTGGTTGCAAGTCTCCTTACCAAAAGACTTGAGTTGGTTTTTGGGGACCTGATCAAAACCCATTGGTGTCAGGCACCAGATCAAAAACCTGAGTGGATTCCTACTAGGGTGGTAGAAGAGTGGACTACCCAGATTTGGGGAACCACTATAAATTTCTTGTGTCGTCTGGTTGCCTATCTTTTTCTTTTTGTTCTTGCTATGTGGCTGTGATTAGGTTTACTATTTTCTATTTTCCAGTTTTCTATTTACTGCACCTTTTCAGTTTACAGCAAAAGATGTAACATCACCTTTGTAGGGACCTAACAAATTTTAAATATACTCCATTGAACCCCCCCCCCCCATATCTAGAGTATTGTAGACCTAACCCTCACTTCCAATTGGTATCAGAGCGGGTTCCTTTGGTTGCACAAGTTAAATCTTGAACCAAAATATCCTTTGTTAGATCTACACATCACCTTCATTCACATTTAACTTTTAAAGTAGAAACACAGCCATGACACAGAATAAAGATTATGCAAGCATCAGACCTCCAGTTTGCAACTTGCAAAAGTTTGGAATCTGGAAGGCAAGAATCAAGCTATATATGAATTCTATTGATGAAGATATCTTTGCTTCCATCTTAACAGGAGTACCTCCACCACCTACAGCTCCTCCAAGTATCTCTACAAACATGACTGCAGTACCTCCTCCAGATTATAATGATGCTTACAGAAAGCCAAGATGGCTGATGCAAGAGCTATTAACATATTGGCACAAACAATGTCTGATGACACTTTCTAGAAGGTTGCTGAGTGCACATCAGCAAAAGCCATTTGAGATTCCCTAAACCAAATGGTTGATGGATCAACTGATGAAAGGAAGGATAGTAGATCAAATCTCATATCCCAATATGAGAATTTCAAGAAACAGGAAGCTGAGATAGTTTCAGAGATGTATAATAGATTAAGCTCAATTATTAATGAGCTAAAAACTCTGGACAAGGTCATCACTCTCACTAAAGTGAATGACAAAATTTTGATGTGCTTCCCAAGCTCATGGGACACAAGAGTTTGGACCATCAAGGAGGCCAGATGCCTAAATGAGATTTCAACTGAATCTCTATTGGGTAAACTAAAGTCTTATGAGCAGTTAATAAAGACAAGGGAGGTTGCTGAACAAAGAACACCTCCAGCAGCTAGAAGAGAACAGAGCATAGCCTTCAAAGCCTCAGAAGAACCAGAATCTTCAACATCAAATGAAGAACTTATAAGTCTTTTGGCTAAGAGATTTTTCAAGATAGCTAGAAAGGACTTCAGAAGAAGGTCATTAAGAAAAGATGGCAGGCCAAAGTATGATAAGACACCAACAAAGGAAGTGGTGTGCTATGGATGCAGGAAGCCTGGGCACTTTCTCTCTGAGTGTCTAGAGAACCAGAAGACAGAGAAGAGAAGAGAAAAGGAAAAGGATTCCAGGAGACAGTACACCAGCAAACCCTCTTTCAGCAAACACAAGAGGAAGGAAAAGGGATTTGTGGCTGAGACCTAGAGTGAGACTGAAGAAGAAGTCAACATCCGCTCAAGCTCCAGTGAAGATGAGGTGAAGAAGAAAGAGCAAAGGAGGTTTGCCTCATGGCAATTGATGCCTCAAGAAGCAACTCAGAAGAAGGAGATTCAGAAAATGAGGAAGCTTCTGAATCAGAAGCTGATCAGGTATTATCATGGTTTGATTACAGTTCAGAATCTTTCAAATTAGATTTTAAAATCATGTGTTTAGATTTAATCAACTCTGAGAAGGAAATCAAACTTCTCAGAGATAAACAAGTTAACTATGATAGCTTAGTTTTAGAAAACACTAAATAAAAAAATGAAATAAACATGTTTAGTGAACAAATTACTCTTCTGAAAGATGAATTAAGTAAAGCAAAACAGCTAGAAGAATCACTAAATGGAAGAAGCAAACAACTAGCAGCAATCACCAACATATCTAATGCTAGATTTAATGGAAGTAAGTTGGGATTAGGTGCATCATCTAGTGAACCACCCATTATTCAGAAAAACCACCTGTCACAACCCATAAATTTTATTTCTGAGAAAGGAAAGAAGAATACAGATCATGTATATAAGGTAAATAAAATTCTTGAACAAATTAAAACTAAGGACAAAATTGAAAAACAGAAAACACGCAATAAAAACAAAGTTCAGCAATTTTCGTCGACCTCAGATCGACGAAAAGGGGCAGTTCGTCGAACCCAGATCGACGAACTCTGAACGCCAACTATAGTTATCATTATTCGTCTAACTGCGATCGACGAACTTTGTATGGTTCGTCGCGCAGAGCCCGACGAACGTGGGGTACAGAGAATGAACATGTTTATTCTCTGGGCAGAGATCAATGATCTCAACCCAATTCATCGAACTCTGATCGACGAACTTACATAAATTCGTCGAACCCAGAAAGACTTGGTCAAAACTATAACTTCAACAGAAACTTAAATATTTCTAGGAAACAATTTAATCCATTAGCTGACTGGACCATTCCACCTAGGAGATATCACCCCCTAGGATATAAATCCCAGCCAGAATTTTCTGTTACTTTCTAGTTTCTCTTATCAGCCATACAAAGGGCCCAAGGTAACCTGGGTCAAAAATCATTAACTGTTTGTATTGCAAGTGAATAATTGTCTACGGGTAAATCAAACTTGGTACCTGGACAGTTGGCTGCTCCAAGCATATGACTGGCAGCAAGGACATTCTATTCAATAATAATTCCAAGCTGGGGACAAAGGTTATCTTTGGTGACTCAAAATGTGGTCAGTCAGAAGGATTTGGAGAAGTAAGAATAGGAGCTGTCATATTCAAAAAGGTGACATATGTAAGTGGACTGAAGCATAACCTCATCTCCACAAGTCAATTATGTGATGATGGTTATCAAGTATACTTTAACCCATCTACTTGCTCTATCATTGATAAATATAACCAAACTGTTTTAACTGGAAGTAGACAAGGAAACATTACTTAGTAAACTTTCTTTCTGCCACAACTGATATCTGTTTACTGAATTTAACTAGTAATCAGAATGACTTATGGCACAAAAGACTAGGACATGTAAACCTGAAAAATATTGCTAGGCTATCTAAGCATAACCTTGTTAGAGGTCTACCTTCTGCTCCCTACAAGAAGGAAGGTCTCTGCAGGGCTTTTCAATTAGGCAAGCAAACTAAAACTAGTTTCAAATAAATTAATAAGAGTGATTCACCTAGGATCTTGTACTTGCTACACTTGGATCTTTTTGGACCCATTACTGTACAAAGCCTAAGAGGGAAATCCTACACTTTAGTTATAGTGGATGACTTCTCCAGGTTCAGTTGGGTATTCTTTCTGATAACAAAGTCAGATACATTCAAGGTTCTTACAGATTTTCTCAGGACCATACAGATTGAGTTCTCTACTCATGTTACATTGATCATAAGTGATCATGGCATAGAGTTTGAGTCTCTTCTAATGTATGAGTTCTGTGAGAAGGAAGGTATCAGGCATTGCTTCTCAGCTCCTAGAACTCCCCAACAAAATGGGGTTATTGAAAGGAAAAATAGGACACTCATTGAAGCTGCAGGTACATTGCTTGTTGATGCATACATGCCACTAACCTTTTGGGTAGAGGCTGTTAGCACTGCAAACTATGTCCTGAATAGGACTTTAATTCACAAACTGAAGAACAAGACTCCCTATGAATTACTCAAAGGGAAGAAACCTAAAATAAACTATTTTAAAGTTTTTGGTTGTACATGTTATATACATAATAACAACAAGAAATATATTAGAAAGTTTGAAGCTAAGGCTGAAGTGGGAGTTTTTCTAGGATACTCCCAAGTAAGCTAAGGCCTATAGGTTATTTAATAAATCAACATTAAAAGTGGAAGAGTCAATTCATGTTTATTTTGATGAAACTAACATGTACTGCAAGGAGAAAGAAGTTTCTACCAGTAGCAACTTGCAGGTACCCCACTTATGTGAGACATTGGATGGACTAAACCTCACCCAAGAGGTTCCCACTCATACCTCTCCACAAGTCATTGAATATAGTGAAGAAGATGAAGCTGAAGAACATGAGCCTCAACCAACAGCAAATATAATTCCATAAGAGAAATTTATTCAAAATGTTATTGGACAACCAACTCCACCCACTGATTTTGTCACACTTAGGGATCACCCCAGATCTCAAGTAATTGGAGACATATCAGCAGGTGTACAGACAAGGCATCCACTCAACCAAGACTTGATGCATGCCTGTTTTCTCTCTTAGGTTGAACCACTAACCATTCATGATGCTGAGCAAGATCCCCACTGGATCCTTGCAATGCAAGAGGAACTAAACCAATTTGAGAGATGTAGAGTTTGGTATTTGGTTCCAAGAACCCAAAACTACCCAGTTATTGGAACCAAATGGGTTTTCAGGAATAAGCTTGATGCCCAAGGAGTCATTGTGAGGAACAAGGCTAGGCTTGTTGCTCAAGGATATAGGCAAGAGGAAGGAATTGACTATGATCAGACCTTTGCACATGTTGCAAGGTTGGAAGCTATAAGGATCTTTCTTGCCTATGCAGCATTCAAAAGGTTCAAAGTTTTTCAAATGTATGTGAAAAGTGCTTTCTTAAATGGAGTGTTACAAGAAGAGGTTTATCTAGAACAACCTCCAGGTTTTGTTTCTCCAACTTATCCCTCTTATGTTTTTAAATTAAATAAGGCTCTTTATGGTCTAAAGTAAGCTCCAAGAGCTTTGTATGAGACCTTAACAAGTTTTTTATTAGAGCATAAATTTACAAGAGGAACTGTAGATAAAACTCTTTCACTAGACATCATAAGGACCAAATCTTATTAGTGCAAATCTATGTAGATGACATTATATTTGGCTCTACAGATTCAAAATTATGCAAGAGGTTTTCTGACCTCATGCATTCTAAATTTGAAATTAGTAGCATGGGAGAGCTTTCATATTTCCTTGGTCTCCAAGTGAAACATCTCCCTGATGGCATCTTCATCTCTCAAGCAAAATATGCTAAAGAACTTCTAAAGAAGTTTGGGATGGCTGATGCGTCAGCTAAGAAAACTCCCATGGCCACCAATGTTGTTGTGGACTCTGATATACCAGGAAAACCTGTAGATCAGAAACTTTATAGGGGCATTATTGGGTCCCTATTATACCTCACAGCAAGTAGGCCAGATATTATGTTTGCCACATGCCTTTGTGCTAGGTTCCAAGTGAACCCTAAAGAATTTCATCTAATTTTCTTAAAAAAGATTTTAAGATATATAAAGAGTTGTCCTAATCTAGGACTATGGTATCCTGCTGAATCAGAATTTGAGTTAACAAGATACTCTGATGCTGATTTTGCTGGATGCAGGGTAGATAAAAAAAGTACTTCAGGAACTTGTCAGTTCCTGGGCATGAGACTAGTATCATGGTTTTGTAAGAAGCAAACATCAGTGTCAACATCAACTGCTGAAGCAGAATATATTGTAGCAGGCAGCTATTGTTCACAGATGCTTTGGATATAAAATCCAGTTCACCATAGTAGGACAAAACATATTGACATAAGACATCATTTCATTAGGGAGTGAGAAGACAAAAATAAGATTAAGCTTATCTATATCTACACTGATTTACAAAAAGTTGATATATTCACCAAATCTCTGGATGAGAAAAATCATGCTTTCTTTCTAAATCAGCTGGGAATGATCAATGGAGAAGACTTAGTTTAAGTTCTGTCTAAATTCAACTAATTTTCCAGCGTTCGTCGAACGGAGTTCGACGAACCAGGAAAAGTTTGAGAGATATTCGTCGAACGGAGATCGACGAACTCTCTGTGAGTGAAACAATTTCGTCGACCAGCGATCGACGAACTTTGCTTCAGAAGATATTCGCCGACCTAAGTTCAACGAATCGTCTTCAATTCTTTTGATGAGCTCGACGAATTATTTAACTTTAAACTATTTCGTCGACCTCAGTTTGAAGAATTAATTTTATTTTCGGGGAACGGAGTTTGTCGATTCATATTTTGGAAAACCTTATATCTAGGTTTTCTTCGATCTCCATCCCGCACTTTCTGTTACCTTGCACTTGATCGCCATTTCTGTGTCTTTCTTGCAGGTGATTTTAATGGCGACTCTGGCAAGCAATCTCACAGGAATGAAGTTTGATACAGGGTTTGACGTGGATTTCGAATTCGTTTCAGCATTCCGATCCAATCTTTCTATATATCCTGGAACTTCTTGAATAACAGGAACTAAAAACCATGATGATGAGAAGGATCAAACTGCACAGCATGGAAATCAGGGAATGGGTATACACACTGTCATCCATAGAAGAGAACACCATGACAGACATTATTGCGGGTAACTCAGTCTCTTTAACCCCCGCAATCTTAACTGAGATTTTTGGATTAAGAAATGGAGAAGAGGACCTCGAAATTGAAACAGAGGAGTCAGATATGATGCTAAACCTCATGGAGTATACTGGAGATAACCCTAACAAGCTTTTGAAGAAACACTTATTTGCTCCCTAAAATTTTTAGCAGACTTGGTTGGCAAAGTGCTACTTGGAAAACACACTACACACGACTATATCACCAAACAAAAGTTTCTGGTTATGTGTGCAGTCATCAACACAAGAAGCCAATAAACTGGGCACAACTTATGTTTGATTTGATAAAGAAGAATAACACTAAGAAGGAAGTCTGTTTGGAAGAATTCTAGGAATCTTCCTATAGGAAAATGCTGTTGAATCACTGGTCTCGCAGACCATATTCATAAATGCCAGTAAAAGGCTGGCATGTGCCTTATTTGGCAGATGGGAGAGGACCATCACTAAGCCCTCTATGGCTTCCAACTCTTCCACCAAAGCTTCTGAAGGCACAAGGGCTGTCAAATCCACTCCCCACCCTGTTGAAGAGAACATTCCTCCCACATCTTCTCTTCCAGCCCCCCTTCCAACAACAACAAAATCCCCAGTCACTCCATCTTTACCAATCACCATCACTGACATTCCCTCTTCCTCCCTTCAGGAAAATCAACCACCCACACCTCCTGAATCCCCTCATGACACATACATTTCTACACCACCACAGTATCCACTTCCCCCACACCTATCTTCCATACCATCTTACGTTCTACCATCAGACACCATGATGCAAGATGCCACCCTTCCATCCCCATAAACATCTAACCTTCACATACCTGATGTTCCACCCTCTATTCCATCAATAGTTGCCACCTCTTCCACACCAACTGCAACACCATCTACCACTTTCTCTTTGGACCCCTCTACCATCTCATCTATCATCACCATCATCACTCCCCTTCTTAAATCACCTATAACAGAGGCCATTACACCTCTTGCTACCACCATTACATCTATATCTGCCCAAATATCTGCTCTCACTGCTGCCCCCTCCTCAGTTAGGGGCCTGGCCTCAGTTCCCACTGAAACCAGGCAGGAGGAGATGCCTGATGATGAAGCAGCAGCTACAGCTTCAGAGTCTTCAGCTCCAGCTCTAGCAGATGCCCCAGCTTCACCAACAGCATATACAGAATGTTTAGATAAAGATTTGATTGATTTCATTGATACTGACATGGATTTTGATGAGTCAGATTCTGAAGGATTCAAAACTGTTGGTGATTTTATCCTAAATCCCACAGTTAACTTAGAAGATTTGTTGAAACTCTTTGACACTGTACATATGCATTATCTTCCAGAAGAAGTTACTAAGCCACATTTGGCTATTATTCCTTATACCTCTCCTATCAGTCCAGCAGTTGCTAAGCAAATATGTGATAGCTTTGTCATTCCAGTATCTGCACCAACCTTGGCATTCATTCCATCCCCTCTAGAATCTATTTCAGCACCAATCTTTGTAATGGATGACTCCCCTATGCTAGATCTAGATGAGTTGATCTTGGCTGACATTGCAGAAGAAAATAAGGCAGCAGCTAAAGCTCTGTCCCTGTTACTTCTGACTCTTGTCCAACTCCTGCTGAAACTCCAGCCTTTGAAAATTCTGCTCCTGCTACAGAAAAGACTGTTACTTATGCTAAAGCCTTAAAAGCATTGGTGCTCTTATATGATAATCCTCAGGATTCAGATGATGATGATGATGATGAAGAAGAAGATTCAAATGAAGAAGCTGCTAAGAAAAAGAAGAAACTTTTGTCAAAGAAAAGAAAGCCCCTCCTCCTCCTGCTGCTCAGCCAAGCCCAAAGAATGACATTCCATAATATATCCTCCAAAATATTACTCCTTACAAAGGAATGCCAGCATGGATGTGGCTGTCTAAAAATTAGCAAAAGGAGAAGAAAAGAAGTAGAAAATATTCTCCTCCACCAGTTCATCAGTACAGTAAGAGATCCACCTCCTCCACCTCCTCCAGCAGCTGGTGCCACTGGCTCTAGTTCTCAGAGATCTGCCAATATTCAAACTTATCAGAGACATCAAGGGAGATCTTCTGGAAGCAGTCAACAAAGACATCACTCTTCAGGAAGTCAACAACAGGAACATCAACAGCAGCAACATCAACATCAACAACATCAGCAGCAACAGTAAAGTATCTCTGTAGAACAGAAGGCTAATAGTCCTGAAAGACCATATTCACCTCATGTTCCTTTTGAGGATCCTAAAACAGCAAACACTGCTAGAATGGCTAGATTCCAGGAAATTATTTGTCTTTCTTTGATTAATAAAGCAAAAGCTGAAGGCAAAGATATATCAGGGTATTCAACTATGTCCAATTACAGGAAGGAAGAACTCAAAAGATTTGATAAAGAAAATAAATTGTTCAATGTTGATGATTACATGAAGCTACATCCTGAAGCAGTTGTCCCCAGAACTACATCTCTGAAGATTATTGGGTCAGCTGACATGACAAAGACACAGGCACAGGCTTTGTATCCAAAAAGAGAAATTATCTTTACAAAGCCAGGAGAAAAGACCAAAGAAGATAAGCCCACAGATAAGAAACAGAAGAAATAATCCTTACATTGCTTCAATTTTTTTTTCTCTGCATTAGCTTTAAAACTGATTTTGTCTGTTTAAAACAAAGCTCATGTACATATATATCTGCTGCATGTGTTAGTAAATCTTTGCCAGATATACCTTTTTCTTGCTTTGTTCATCTTTATGTTTTTGTTTTAAGTCTATTAGTGACCTCACCTAAATATGGGGAGATTGTTGGATCTCTAGTTGATTTGGGCTAGGTTCACTAACTTAGGATGATGTGACCCAACATGAATATCCATGGTCATAGTTGTGTCCTAGAGTCTATGCCAAGTCCTTATTGTCAACATCAGATAGACCAGCTATCAACAAGACTATCAGGGACTCAAGACTTAGAAGATTTCAAGACCAAGTAAAATGAGTTCGACGTTCGTCGAACTCAGGTCGATGAAAGACGTTCTCAACTCGACGATCTTGAGATATTTCTCTGAGCTGAGCTCAACGATCTTCATTCTCTGGTCGATAAACTGGGATACTTCAACAAACTAAAGTCAGCATAACTCCAGATGATTCTAAGTCCAACTTCAGACTTTGGTCGACGAACAAGATTCTGAGCTCAACGAACTTGGACCTCGACTTCACAAGGACCTTCAGTTAGAAGTTCTCAGGTCGACGAACTTTGTTCATTGGTCGACGAATTCTGGATTCGTTGCTTCAACAACTATATTCATGAATTATTCTAAGTCCAGAATAATTGCTGAACTCCAGTCGATGAAATTACAACCTCAGCTCGACGAACCTCAGACAGAAAAGGCAAGGTTCTGAAGCATGCAGTTATGTTATCAGCTCGACAATCTTGGAACTCTGCTCGACGAACAGAAGCTGTCTGGTCAACGAATACAAAATCTCAGTTCGGCGAACTAGTAACTCAGCTCGACAAATTCTATTATTCGTTCTACGACTCCAGACTTAGCCATTTCCGGCCTTCTGTCCCCACTCTAATGCGGAAATTCCTGAGTAATTAATACTCTACATTCTCTGAATGTATCCGTTAGAAGGATCATTGATTACGGTCTTCTTCAGGAATATTACTTGCCGATTTTCCACGGGACAGTTGAGGAAATGAGTCAATGCCGATTATTTTCAAGGCGTCAACATTAATTACCGATGATTCAAATTTTTGAAAAGATATAGAAGAATCCAAGATCAATAATCAGCAGTTAGCAAGAACAAACTCAGTCAGTAAGAACATACTCAGTCAGAAAAACAGAGACACACAGACTGACTGCAAGAATTCATACAGTAGCAGAAAAGCTTCACACAAAAAATCATACTGAAGCTTACAGTAACATGCAGTGATCATACCTCCAGGACTTCCAAGGACAACAAAATAACAAATCAGTCAGAAGCTTCTGCATCACTGCCTGTCAAGAACTCTGATTGAAGACCTATCATCCTACAGCAAAGCTTCCAAATCTTCCTGAACCATTCAATATTTCAGGGGGAGCTTTTGCTAAACATCAATACACTTAAGTCTTCTCAGTTTATTGAGAAAGTGAAGACAAAATCACTCTCTCACCCCCTCCTGTATAAAGGGTTTTCATCTCCCTTGAAAAGTGATTCCTGCTTGCAAGTCTCCTTACCAAAAGACTTCAGTTGGTTTTTGGGGACCTGATCAAAACCCATTGGTGTCAGGCACCTGATCAAAAACCTGAGTGGATTCCAACCAGGGTGGTAGAAGAGTGGACTACCCATATTTGGGGAACCACTATAAATTTCTTGTGTCATCTGATTGCCTATCTTTTTCTTTTTGTTCTTGCTGTGTGGCTGTGATTAGGTTTACTATTTTCTGTTTTCCAGTTTTCTAATTACTGCACCTTTTCAGTTTGCAGCAAAAGCTGTAACAACACCTTTGTAGGGACCTAACAAATTTTAAATATACTATATTCACCCCCCCCCTCTAGAGTATTGTAGACCTAACCCTCACTTTCAGATGTATTATTTGAGTTATGTGTTTGCAGAACAAATTTGCCAAGTGTAGATGAATGTCAATCTATAATGGTCACCAAACACAGGACCATACAATTTAATCCCTCATTGTGTGATCCATGGTGTTGACTCATGTGTAGCCTCTCTATTGAGATACACTTCATTTTCCAAGCACTAGGATTGATTGGAGAAAGACTTGTTGCTGATTTTATTGAAGAAAGAAAAAAAATCTCATGAAGGAAAATATTCTAAGTATTTCACTCGAGTAGAAGCTTAAGTACTCGAGTTGAACATTAGATGTACTTGAGTAAGTTAAGTCTGTATCTCGAGTAAATGTAATGGCTCTCGAGTTGTCTGAACATAGCTCTCGATTGGCCAAGTCCATTACTCGAGTAGACTTCTTCTTATACTCAAGTTGACAGTTTTTAACTCTCAGAAGTATTCTAAGTCTTTTACTCGAGTGGTCAAGTTCCCCACTCGAGTAGATGAATACTTTGTCTCGAGTGACAGAAGGAAAACTCTCGTGATGTTTTTACCCCACTCGAGTAGTGAAGTTCATGTACTCGTGTAATCTCTCTAATTCTCGAGCAGTCAAGCTCCAGTACTCGAGTAACCAGATTTTATCTCCCAGAATTTTCACCAAGTCCTTTTCTTGAGTAGTTCTTCTCCACCTCTCGAGAAATCCTTCTAACACTCGTGTGATACTTCTAGCACTCAAGTAGGCCTTTTTCTACTCAAGTGATTACACATTCTATTCTGAATTTTTCTCAAGGAATTCTTCTCGAGTCGTCTAACCTTGTCCACTCGAGTACTCATCATTGTACTCGAGTAGTTCATATTCCACTCGAGTAATTCAGTCAAGTTTCAGAAAAATTCGCTAAGTCCTTATCAGACGGGATTTTCAAATGATGTGACGTGATGGTCCACGTTGAGGTCATTAATGCTAATTATTACCGCTTAGGGAGATCTTATATAAGGCCTTGTCAAATTCAACTAACCCTAACAACAAGCACTGTAAAGAATATTCTAAAGAATTTTGAATCTTGTTTTCTCTTTCCAAAAATGAAAGCCGTCGCCGACCATCATCGTGCAAATCGCCTAGGTCTTGCATTCAAGAAGATTCAGATCAAGTCGACTTACAGAATGAGATTGTTCTTCAACTCCTCATCATCTCTCGAATCGTGTGAGTCAAAGAAATTTCAGATCCAAATCTTGCCGAGCCTCTTCTTCAAGTTTTTTGATAAAGCCACAAGTTCAAATTAAGAAGACCTTGGCTGAGATTTTCAAGATCTGAGAAATATTACTATTTGTTTTTCATTTTCTCAATTTATTTGTGTAGGAGATTACTCTCTGAGTATAGGAGATTTGTTCTCCGAGTTGTAGGAAGTTTTCATCTTCTGAGTGTAGATTCGTGTTGTGGATCGAGTTGTAGGAACTTTGTTCTGAGACATAGGATTGGTTTTCAATCCTAGATAGTGGAGTAGCCGAGTATAGTGCTTTGCTAGATCGGTGAGTGGAAAGTGGATGTACCCAAGGTTGGGGAACCACTATAAATCTCTTGTCATATGTGAATGCTTCGTAGATTTTTCTTGTGCATAGATCGCTAACTTTTATTCTGCAAAAAGATGCACAACTCACCTATTCACCCCCTCTAGGTGATTTAGGTAGACAATTGAACACTTTCACAAATGCCCTCTTTGGTGCATCTTGGATTGGTTCCATTTCTGATTAGCCCTTTACTGAAGAGCTTGCTAATTATCTTATAGTTCAAGTGAGCGAGCCTCTTGTGCCATTGCACACAATAATATAATTTCTCATTTGCTACCAGACATATTGGTGAGTCTTGAAAGAGTCTAGTTATCTCCTAAATCACCTAGAGGGGGTGAATAGGCGAGTTCTGCGTCTTTTTACGGAATAAACATTGTACACGATATGACATAAAATAAACAAGCGATCCACAGATGACACCAAAATTATAGTGGTTCCCCAATCTTGGGTAAATCCACTCTTCACCTCACCGATCTAGCACCGTGCTAGACACGACTACTTCACTATTGTCTCGGATTGGAAACAATCCTACAACTTGGAGTAAAACTACTCCTACAACAACTCGGAGAAAAACTCCGACAACTTGCAGAATAACTCCTACAATATCATAGAATAACTCCTACAAGGATAAAGTAGATTTATAATGAAATATACAAACTTGTCTTCATAGATCTGACTGATTCTCGGCCTCTTCCTTCTTGAAAAGTGGAGGAAGGAATCTGAGAACACTTCAATCTGAGAACGTAGGATCACCACGATCAAGGAGAATATTTGCATATGTTGAAAAGCTTGATCGGTTGAATCCTTCTTGTCTGAATTTCTGGATCAAGAAGTTTAACGATGAAGAACACGTCTAGTCGGCGGCACTTAACGATGAAGAACACGTCTAGCCGCGACTACGTAGCAGGACAGCCAGGCCAGGACAACAGGGCCTGAAGTGACGGTGTTGTCGATACCGTCGGTCACAGATGTGAGTGTTGAGAGGATTTGATGTAGCCCCTTTTTGGGCAATTTTATAGCTGTACTCTGATTTGTAGAAGCATGTTTTAGCTTCTCTTTTGTTGTACTGATTTGGACATTATGCATAGTGTGGATTGACTTATCTTGCTTATATTTTGGTTGGGTTGGCATGCTATATTGATATTGTTGTAGCCGACGGAATATGCGTCTTATGGTACAGGTTAGCCTGTGTGCTAATGCTACCACAAGGCGGCTATTCCGGGCACACGACTCCCCCCTTCGTGTCGTGTAAAGGGATCCGGGAGGGGGGTATTACATAGATCGTATTGTCCAGGTCAGAAAACCTTGTGTCATTGGACCTGAGACAAGCAACCGCAAGTCATCTTGCATCCCTTCATAAATTGATTTGTCTTCTGTTCCTCGTCTACAAAAGTAAAGCATGCATAATGTTCCCAACCTTGTAAACTCATGCAAGTAGTCATCCACAGAACTCTCGCCTTGAGCTAACCTTTGGAACTGATTTTTCATTGCATCTGCTATGCAGATGGAAGATGTCTCGCCAAAAATAGTCACAATAATTCCTCCATCGACATCTCAATCAATGGCCAACCAGTAAATTGGTGCAGGTCCAACTCATCCCACTATAGCCTCGCCTCTCCCTCTAATAAGAAGGTAGCTATAGTGACCTTCTGCCACTCCTCCATTTTTGTTGTCATCATGGTTCTCTTTATTCTTGTGAGCCAGTCTTCAGCTTGTGTTAGGGTTCAAGTACTTGCAAAACACAGAGGGTTGAAAATCATCAAGTGTTTCAATTGCTTTTCTATCGTTCGCCTTGCGACCACTGGCCCAACGACCACTTGTCTTACTATCATATGATCAAGTATGCCAACCAGTTCCTGCACCCCCGCAGGGGTAGGAGGTTGTGCTCGCCCTCCTGATTGCAAATTGATTAATGCGAACACAGCTTCAACAACCAACCATATCGTTTCCACAAACAATCCCTAAGTGGACACTCATGGGTTCGTTCATGTTATAACTGTAGCGCACATACACGTGCTCTCCACCCCTTAAAATAATGAAACTCGTTGGGGTGTTCATTCTGTCCCGCACCACTTCTAGTTGCCCATAATCGTGAAACACATAATTAAGCTACGAATTCGAAGAAGAAAGACTGACACTAGAAGCTGATACTAAATTGTAACACCTCCATCTGTCATGTAGAATATAAAAAAGGTTTCGTCGGGGCCCAACTGTAACACTCCCGATTTTTTCGATGATTTTATTTGTTGGGGCAACGTCAGATTTATTACGTCGTGGCGTTACTTTTAACGTCGAGTTGACGTTGCAATGCCGTTAAGGCATTTTCGCGTCCGTGCGGTCGAGTAGGCCGAATTCTTGTTGTAATGGGAAAATTTTGCATTTGGAATTTAAGTTAGGTAATTTTGGACTTGCTCGTCAAGTTTCATCGCAATCCGAGCATTTTTGGAGTCTCGGCGCGCGATTGAAGTTTTGGATTTGTTTATGTTCGCCGTATACTTCGAAGATTAATATCTCGGTAATAGCACGTCGGATTCTGGTTTTGACTTCGCCGTTGTGTTTGTAGCGTCAGTGTTTGCCTACGGTGCGAATTTCGTTTGATTCGGCGCGCATTCGGGCCTCCGTTTTGATCTCGTAGTTTCTTTATTCAAAAATATATAAATATAATTATTTTAATATTATAGTACTATTCAAAAATGTCTTTTACTATTCATTTACATAGTTCAATTTTTGGATATATTTGTAAAGAATTTACAGATTATGCAATTCCTTGTTTCTTCTCTCGAGTGAAATTGGTTCTTACGCGAGTGCTATTCTGCTCTACACGAGTGCCTTTTTCCTCTTACTCGAGTAAAAATTTCTGATCTACACGAGTACCTTTTCCCTCCCACTCGAGTGACCTTCAACCTACACGAGTAATTTTTCTACATACTCGAGTAATTTTTTCTACCTACTCGAGTCGTCACTTCCACCTACTCGAGTAACCTTTCTTCATACACGAGTACTTTTTTTTGTTATACTCGAGTACTTTTGTTTTTCTCGTGTACTTTTTATATCTACTCGAGTGACTATTTTTGCCTACTCGAGTAGCCGTTTTCTACCTTTCGAGTACCCGTAAGCTTGTTCTCGTGTAGTCCGTTGCAGTTTATGTTCGGGAGCCTTTTTGAGCATCAAACGATGTCGTATGGGAAAGGTTAACATGAAATTTGTGCATCTCGACTAGAGGTACAACTTTCATGGTGGCTACTTTTCGATTTGAAGCCATCCTAAAAATTTATTTTCGTCTTCCGCGCACTCGGGCGTAAATACTCCGTTTTTGGAGAGAACTTTATATATATATATATATATATATATATTATATATATATATATATATATATATATATATATATATATATATATATATATATATATATATATATATATATTTATATATCTTTTTATACATATATATATATATATATATATATATATATATATATGTATATATTTATATACATATTTATATCAGAGAGAATTTCATCATCTTCTCCGATTCTTTTCCTCCCGAACGAGAGCGGCGTGATCGTGAGAGAGAAAATTTTTCGTGAACCTTCCGGTGGCCGCCGACGGTGCTCCTGTGCTCGAAATCTTCATCCGAACATAGATCCGGAAAGCTCTCGCCGAGAGCTACGCCATCGTGGTAATATCTTCCCCGTTTCTTGAGATTTCTCGTTAGGGTTTTTTTCGGCCCTAACCTCTATTTTGGCCATTTTTGTTTAGATTTCAACTCCTCCCGCATCCTTTTGCCCCGATCTACGACGTGGAGTGATTCGGTGGACTTTTCCGGTAAAACCAAGACAAGTGGTGGTTCCCCTCATTTTTCCTTGTCCGATTTGATGGTAATGAATGAGTTTTGTTCCTTGATCTTCTTTCCAAGTTATAACTATGTCTAATTTTTCGATCACTTGAAAATTTCTAAATCTTGTTTCGCTAACTGAATCTGGTAACTTCATTTTGGTTTGATAGAATATTTTTAGTGTTGGCGTTAATTGGCTTATTTATCATTATCGAACGTATTAGAGTTTATCTAAGATTGTAAATCATCCGTAAGGGTTGATCAACCGCGTCTCGAGTCTAATAATGTCAAGTAGAATCTGTCAAGCCAAATCCCGAGATTTTTGTGTTGTGGTTTCTTTGGGTTTCTTGAATGCGGGAGTTAGTGGACAATTCCACCTTCGCAGTGTTTGTTACCTTCATTAGTGCCCTGTGGAAGTCTACCTGGTTTTTTGGATGTCTGCGGTGTATGGGGGAGAGTATGAGACTCCCTCATAGTTAGACGGATTATATATATCCGTTTTTGTTTTTGGGTGGTGTGTCTAAGAGTGACCACCTCGCCCGTGTTTTTCGGTGGTGTGTCCAAGAGTGACCACTTCGCCGTGTTTTTGGGTAGAGTCGACCACAGGTGCATAATAAAGGTGTTGTATTTTCCTTTCTGGTGAAATATTCTTGTATTCACCTTATAGTCTTGTGCATCTGGTGTATTCTTGTAGAACGTGACAAATCACGTAGGAGTTCTTTTCCTGTTGATGCCTGTTGCAGGTTGGAGACCGCGCAGTCTGTTGCTGTTTGGAGACCGGCGTTCTGGCAGTTTCTCCTAGCCGGTCTGTGTGCCGGGCTATTGCTGTTTGGTATCCCAGCGGTCAGGCGGCTTGTCTCAGGCGACTAGGAGACCGAGCGGTCAAGCGGTCTCCTGTGGCGGTTTGATCTCTGCTCCTGTTGGTAGTTAGGCGGTTAGCCGGTTTATCTAACCGCACGGCTTGTCCGGTTTGTCTTTTGTAAAGCCGCATACACTAGTAAATTTTTAGTCCCACATTGATTATTTATAATCTCTCTCATGTCCTCCATTCTATAAAAGGGAGGCTATACCATTGTAATAGATACCTTTTTCGGATAATAAAGTTTCAGTTAAAACCATTTCGGTTTGTTTTTGTTCGGTTTTCACATGGTATCAGAGGACTCGATCAATTCCTCCTGATTGTGTGCGCTCTCACTACTTTCGCGGCTTGATTCCCCGTCTGTCCGCGCGGCTTTCTCCTTCTTTCTCGCGACCTGTTTTCGCGCTCTCCTTTATTCGCCGCCATCTACTTCTAAGTCGCCGTGCCTGTTTCCTTCTACCCGCTCCTGCTTGCTTGTCGCCCTGGCCTCAACTTTAGCCGTGCGAATTGTTCTCCTCTGTTCGCCCGAATTTTTCAAGCCGTGCGACTTCTTTCCCTTTACTTTGCTCTGCTTCCTGGTCGTGGCCTTCCTAGCCGCCCGACCTGTTTTCTCTTCGCCCGGCTTGGTGCTCTCTTCTCTTCTTCACTTAACCGTTCGGCTTCTTTCTCTTCTCATGGCTTGTTCTTTTCGTCGCGGTTTGCTCCTCTCTTGCTTCCATGGATTTCCCCTCCTCCAGCTTGTCCGCCTCGGTGGTCACCTCTTCTGGTAGTGCTCATGTTTGTTACTCGCGGAAGATGGCTAATCGACTCTGGTGCAACAAATCATATGACAGGCAATCCTCAATGGTTCTCTCTTCTTGAAACACATGCCCAGTTGCCACCGGTCATTATTGCGGACAGTACCTGAGCTCGCAATGATCACATCAATGGCTCTCATGGCCATAATAGTTGGGCTCGTAAGGCTCTCAGCTTCTCATGATACCAACCTTGTCTTGCGGACACAGGCTTCGCAATCACAATCAGGTTATATGATCCAGAGCCAAACGATCAACCTGCAGAAAACCACCATTTTCTTCACCTTTAGGTGAGGGGTTCCATGCACTTATGCAAATTGAGGACATTACTTGTCCAAGGAGAAAGATCATTACCCTTGTCGATCACTTAGGAGTCATGAGCTTGTACTTGATCCAAATATAACTGATCACAACAATTTCCTTCTCAATAGTGCTGGATCACCCTTATTCTTGCTTCCTAGATATTCTCTTCTCCTTCCTCAAGAACCAAGAGAGAGAGTGAGAATGAGAGAAAATGAGAAATAAATTTCATTTCAAGCCGTTATCTGAGAACTATCACCGCGCGATAACTTTGGCGGTGGCAGTGGTCTCATTCAGCACCGCCCTATCGCTCCTACTACTGTTGTATGGTATCTTACTACTGCCAGGCAATACAATCCAGAGCCATGCGAGGATTTAATCACAGGCTACCGCCGTGAGGTGTCACATTACCGTCACGCGGTACTGACCAGAGTGTTAGTCCCATTAAATTCAACTAGATACCGGCAAAGCTAGGTCTACCATCACGTGGTAACCTCCACAGATCAATTTCCTGTTGTTTTCAGGATATTTGGGACATTACAGCGGTCACCTTGGTGTGCGTACAAGTCCGCATGCGCGGCCTGGTGCCCGCATACCCAGGGGCGCGCACGAACACTAGTCCGCGCGACCAAGTCGACATCCCGGTCGCGCGACATATATATACGTCAAGGCAGTCCATGTATATATATATATATATTCATATATATATATATATATATATATATATATATATATATATTAAAATAATTTAATATAGCTCGAACTTGTCACTCGATTACCTTATTTGGAACTTTCACTCATGTACGAGCCGTTGTGCGTATCTCATTCACAAATCGCAACCCTAGCCTGATAGCCCCTAACTCTCCCGCAGACCGCAATCTATGAAAAAAATCGCATCGTTGTGCGCATGAGCGCCTATGTGGCTGTGCCCTAACTGAAAGTCTTGTTTTCAAGATCAGCTAAACACCTAGAGTGGTGAGGGGGAATAGGATTTAGGTCTCGTTTTTATTTATTTAGACCTTAATTGATTTTGCTGTGCTAAGTGATTAGGTTAGTTTGCCTTTAAAGATCAATCACAGATGACACAATTGATTTATAGGGGTTCCCCGATCTTGGGTACATCCACTATCTCTCTCACCCCTCTAATAGTGTGTTAGATGAGGCACAACACCAACACTCAGCTCCTAAGAGCTCACCGAATAGATCCCGCAGGATCTCTCAGTCTTCTCCGAGTCGTACCACTCGGGCACTAAGTCCTACCTCAGATCTAAAGGATCCTACAACTTAGGCTTAAGCCTTACACTCAGATCCAAGATGGATCCTACACTCAGATCAATAATTGAACCTACCTCAGCCTTTATAACACAGGCCTACAACTCAGATTCACGAATGAATCTTACCTCTCAGCCTTTATAAATCAGGCCTACACTCAGATCCTAAAGGACCCTACAGAATAAACAATGATGTGTTGATTTTGACACCAGAGGAGTTCTATGTGTCTGCCATTCTTGGACAAAGATTATCTCATCCTGAGCCTCTTCTCAGCAATAAGAAAACCTGATCTTCAGTACTGGACGGCTTGTGCTAGAAGTTACTCAGAATCAATGTTCTAAACTTGTTGATGGAGATAAATGATTTGACTGATCTTGTTTTCTTCAAACATCCAACTTGCATGTAGATATTTAAGAACTCTTCTCCTTCTCTTTTTTCAGAATATGATTCCAAACTTGCTATCGCAGATGAAAATCGCTTCAGCAATCTCGATTCGCTTTCAAGTTCACTGATCTGAACTTCCTCTTTAGGATCGGCAAGAAGGCGTGGAAGAAGACGATGTTCAGCCACAAGAATACATTAATAAAAAACCCTAATTGTCATCGTCGACTCAGCAAATCTTCCCTTTTAATTGTACGTCGATCAACAGATCTTTTCTATGTGGGCCCAAACTTAATTGCTGGAATATCACCTTTCTTTTACACAAGACGACATCTAATTATCCATTGACGCCATTAATTCTATTCTGCAACTTTCCCGTAACTATTTTGAACTGCTTTGACTTTTGCTGACGTCACCTCTTTGTGGACTTAGACAAATTCTCGGAATCCACTCAGGCGTTGAGTGTCATTGAGTGAATGGCCTTCACTCAACGATTCTGTACTTAGTCATTTTACAGCTTCCTTGGCATTGAGAGGCGCTGATTGAATAGCCTTCACTCAACGCTTTTATACTTAGCTTAGCTTTCTGCTCCTTCTGCATTCTAGGCGTTGAGAGCATTGAGTGTAGCTTCATCACTCAACACTTTTTGCCTTAGACTATTTTCTACTTCTTCAGCAACCTTGGTGTTGAGAGCGTTGAGTGTAGCTTCATCACTCAACGCTTTTGTACTTGGACACAACTGCTCCACTGCATGACGTTAAGAGCGTTGACAACACTCGATGCTTTTGGACTTGAACCAATTTTTTGTGACAGATTTGCTTTAAATCTTCACTATGTCGAGACAGTTGAATTGTCTCGACACTACAGTCTGCTGGGTGTCGACATCTTTAAGTCTGCACTTTAGTTATTAATTGTGTCGAGACAGGTGTATTGTCTCGATACTACTGTCATAAGCTTTAATGTGTCGAGATATCTGACTTGTCTCGACACAGCTGACTTGATCTTCAAGGTGTCGAGATAAATAAATTGTCTTGACACAGCTGTCTGAACTGTTGAGTGAAGTGTTGTGTCTTGACACTGCTATCTTGTATCTTTCTGATCTCGACACTTCTCCTATAAAAGTGTCGTCATAGTTCTGAAGTATGTCAACACTTTTGTACTTGCTTCAAGTCTGTACTCAGTACTTCTATTATAAAGTATAGACATAGTTGTGAAGTGTGTAGACACTTTTGTACTTTTTCATTTCTTCAAGTTTTCACCCTGCACATGAAACTTAACCATACATCAAATATAATTAGGTTTATATCATTGTCTTGTTTGACTTTTTACAAATTAGGGACATTGGGAGCAATGGAACCAACAATCTCCCCCTATTTGAAGAAGTCAAAACCTCACTTCAATTTCTTAGTCAATGACATGCACACCATATTTGCAGTAATAAACACCACAATAAGACACAATTACAGGAAGGTTACCTACTCCTCCTATTTAGAAGCATCCCTGCTTCCCATGTCTTACTGCCACAGTTGAGCTTCTTGATCAATCATTTTGGCCTTGATACCACTTGATCCATAACTTGATCAAACCCTTCTTTCTCTCCCCCTTTTGACTTCTGTAGAATAGTCAGGGTGGACTAGCTTCATTTGATCTTCTTCTCCCACTAGCTGTATGCAAGAGAACAACTATTACTGCTGCTAGCTTCCTCTCTTCACAAGGCTGAACCTGCTTCTACAGCTATTTTAATTGCTCCCCCTCAATAAGAGCATCTTCTATCACAACTTCCTGATAGAGACTTTGATCTCCACAATCTTTATACCACTAAAGATCTTCTCTGCTTGCAAGAAAAAGAACAAACCTAAAACAAAAATACTATAGGGAGTAACTGAAGCTAAACTAAGTTCAACATACCCAATTCAAATTTGAAGGTGTTGAACTTTGATTCATCTAGTGGCTTAGTGAAGATGTCAGCCACTTGCTTGTCAGTGGGGATAAACACGAGGCTGATGTCTTCCTTTTCCACACATTGCCTAATGAAGTGATACCTAATTTCTATATGCTTAGTCCTGTCGTGCGATACAGGATTCCTAGCAATAGAAATGATAATAGTAGAATCATAATAAAGAGTAGATCTACTTATCTCAATGTTATAATCCTGAAGCTGATATTGAATCCACAACAACCGAGCATAACATCTTCCTGCTGAAATGTACTCTGACTATGCAGTTGAGATTGCCATGCTCGTTTGCTTCTTTCTACTCCATGACACCAATCTTCCACCTAAGAGCTGACATGTACCTGATGTACTTTTCCTGTCTTCTTTGTAGCATGAAAAATATGCATATATATACCTAGTTAGATCAAAAGCCCTATTCCTAGGGTACCATAGGCCAAGATCTAGTGTGCCCTTAACATACCTCAAAATTCTTTTTGCACCAGACTAGTGAGATTCTTTAGGGCAGGCATGATACCTAGCAAAGAAACATGTAACATACATGATGTCAGGCCTACTAGTAGTCAGGTATAGAAGGGAGCTAATTATCCCTCTATACAAAGACTTATTAACAGGTTTCCCTGCCTCACCATTGCCTATAGGCATACTTGATCCCATGAGAGTTCTCATAGTGGAGGAAATCTCCATGCCATATTTCTTAATCAACTTCCGGCTAAACTTGGACTGGGATATGGACAAGTCATCATCAGTATGTCTTACTTTGAGTCCCAAGAAGAACTTGAGCTCACCCATACTGCTCATCTCAAACGTCCCTTGCATAAGTTTAGCAAACTTCCTGCAAAGGTTGTCATCAGTAGATCCAAAAATTATATCATCTACATAAATTTGGACTAGGATGATTTTGCCCTTAGATTCCCTTAGGAATAAGGTCTTGTATATTTTCCCCCTTAAGAATTTGTTCTCAATGAGGAAACTAGAGAAAGTCTCATACCATGCTCTAGGGGCTTGCTTCAACCCATATAGAGCTTTCCTAAGCATATAAACAAAATTAGGAGAGTCAGGGTCAACAAAACCTGGTGGCTGATCCACATATACTTCCTCTTTTAAGTCCCCATTCAAGAAGGAAGACTTTACTTCGATCTGATAGACTTTGAATCCTTGATACGCAGCAAATGCAAGGAAGAGTCTTATTACTTCCAATCTGTCTACTAGGGCAAATGTCTGGTCAAAATCCATCCCTTCTTCTTTCTTGTACCCTTTAGCCACCAGTCTAGTCCTGTTCTTGAGAGTAATTCCATTCTCATCCAACTTGTTCCTATAGACCCACTTGGTCCCTATAACATTTTATCATTGTGGTATGGGAACCAACTTACAGACCTTACATCTCTTAAATTGGTCCAGCTTTTCTTGTATTGCTCCAATATAGAACTCATCTTTGATTGGCTCTTCGAACTTTTTGGGCTCATCTTGAGACAAAAAACTTGAGTAGAGAGTTGTGTTGATACTCTTGCTTTTGGTCTGGACTCCATGGCTTGCATCACCAATGATTTGGTGGGCTTGATGGTCCCTCAGATGTCTAACTTCTGGAGGCAATCTATCTTCAGTATTCTGATCTTAATTATCTTCATCTGGCTGGTCTTCAATCACTTCAAGTATGCCTTGCCCTTCTCTAGGAATGATCAGTACATCAGCTTTATCTTGGACTGTATGGTCAGCTTCCTTGATGGTTAGCTGGTCCATCATCTGCTCTATATATGCAATACTAGAAGAGGAGCTAGGCAGCTCACTGTTAATTTTTTGGATTCATCAAAGAAAACATGCATTGATTCTTCTACAACTTGAGTAGTTAATTTATAGATTCAATATGCCTTACTATGAATGTTGTACCCAACAAAGATACCCTAATGGAACTTGACAACAAAGTTAGTTAGGTGGGATATTCCATTGTTAAGAACATAACACTTGCCACCAAAGATCTTGAAATAGCTCAGGTTTGGTTTTCTTCCCTTCAAGATCTCATAGGGAGTCTTATTATGGCTCTTGGTGATATAAGCCCTGCTAAGGACATAGCCTGCAGTGTTAACTGCCTCAACCTAGAAGTATTCTGGGAGAGATGACTCACTTAATAAGGTTCTACTAGCCTCTATGAGTCTTATTTTTCCTCTTAGCAATCCCATTTTGCTGGGGTGTTCTAGGTGAGGAGAATTTTTGATGAATCTCTTGCCCTTCATAGAACCTTGTCATGCACTCAGACTTAAATTCATTCTTATGGTGACTTCTGATTGTGACCACAGTACTGTTAAATTCATTCTGAATTTGCTTTACAAATATCTACAAGACATCAGGGGTTTCAGATTTCTTCCTTAGAAAGAACACCCATGAAAATCTAGAAAAGTCATTAACAACCACAAGGGTGTTGACTTTCTAACGTAAACTTTGAACTGGCATAGGACCAAACAAATCCATATGCAGGAGGTATAACACCTCACTGAGTCTTTGGTGCCAATGCTCTTGAAGGAAGTCTTGGCCTGTTTGCCGTTTTGGCATGCAGAGCAGATACACTCCTTAGTTGCACTTTAACTTAGGACCATTTCTAACTAGCTCGCTACTGAAAAGCTTGCCTATGGATTTATAATTCATATGGGCTAGCCTCTTATGCCACATGACATATGAAGAGGCTTTCTAATCTACAATTAGACATACAGAGGAGTCCTTACTTAAACATAAGAAATATAAACAATACACATTTCCACTCCTAGTGCCTGTTAAGATGACCTCTTGGTCACTTAACCTCCTAATCTGGCACTCATCCTTGTGGAATACTATGTTATACCCAAGATCATAGAGTTGACTATTGCTTATCAGGTTGTGTTGCAACCCTTATTGGGTCCTAGTTGCATGTTAGTCTGATAAAGCCTACCTGCATCTCTTCTGACATGCAAGATAACATTTGCACTCCACACACTCTGATTGTGCTAGAAATCAATAGCATAATGGCACACTTTGCCACAGAACCATCAGTCATAAATGTTATATCTTCTTTTCTGCGCTGGTCTAGTGGTTGTGTTGATAGCAACTCTTGGTCTAGAAGGTGCGACAACAGTGTTATTTTTTATTTCCCAGCCCTAGTCTAACTAGTGATGGGTTTGGCAGTAGAAGTGCTTGGAATATCTTCAGCCCTACCAGCAGCTGCCTTCTTTTCAGAGAGCACACTCTTAATAGCCTCGGAGATGCTCAGGTCTGGTATACTGAGTTACTTGCCCTTGATCTTAGAGTGGGTTGGAATATTCTAAGAATATTCTACAGCTTTACCAATGAGTGAAGGGGCTGGTGCACCAAATACAAATGGTCTATGATGGGCCATTTGGATTTCATCATGGGCTCCCTTGAAGGCACTTGTGCCCTTGCTATATTTTACACCATGGCAGTGAACATCTTTGTTCACACCTGTGGATCTACCATTCTTACAGTGACCATGGATACTCTCTTGGTCATACTTGTTAGAAGGTAGAAGAACTCTCCTGAAAGGAATAGGAGGCTTGGAGGCTAATGCTGTATTGGAGCTTTGCCCTTTCCTTTGGGATTGGAAATGCTTGTGTGACCCTTGAATCCCAACCTCTTCTTACCCTTTTGGGAGGTGAAAGAGTCCATTAAGGGTATCACTGAACTTAGCTTGCAATAACTACCCACTATTCTCTTTTCCCTCCCCAACAACACTTCCAGGTCTTTTATTCTATTTTCTAGATACACTATGGTACCTATCTAGATGAAGGAAATAGTTTCTAGTTCACTAATTTCCCTCAACTTCAGATCCAGCAAGGAAACTAAGTCTGCATGCTGGGAAGAAGCAAGCTAAAGAGAAGAAATCTCCTTAGCCTGCTTCTTAGCCAACAACTTGCATTTCTTGAAGACATTCAACAATTCACCATATTTATCAATAACGGAATTAACATATTCCTTAGATTCATAATCTCCTTCATCAATTTTATGAATGAGCTTCTGAATTTAGGCTGGTCTCATAACCTGACTCAGAAGAAGACTTAGACATGGAAAGTACCTTGCCTAGACCAGGCTGAATCCTGGCCAGGTTCTTCATCAGTGAAAGCCATCATCCCATGACAACATCTATCTTCTTCTTGTTAATCGTCCACCTATGTATCACCACCTCACTGTGATAGAGGGGCCCTGAATTCAATCCTGGCAGCAGGATGATCTTCATCAGTAATAGCAGCCAGCATCTCAATGAAGTCTGCTTATTCAGCTTCTATTTTAGTAGAGTACTGCCCTATGTAGGCTTCATCTTCATCTTCCTCTTCTGACTCTGATGAGGAGGAGTTAGTACAGCTCTTCTACTTCTTAACAATGAATGATTTCTCCATCTTCTCTTTTTGCTTGTGGTCCTTCTCACTAGATTCCTTTCTTTTGATAGGACAGTCAGCTATTACATGTCCTGACTTGTTGCAATAATAGTAAACCACTTTAGATGAAACTTGTTTTCTATGTTTAGAACCATACATGTCCTCCTTAGAGGATTTCTTCCTGCCCTTGTAGTAGCCTTACTTGGGATAAGAGGAGGAGGAGTGCTTGCTTCTCTAGTGTTTCTTCTTCATAAACTTCTGGAACTTCCTGGAGAAGGCATCAAAGTCTTCATCAGACATATGACAGTCTGATGTTCTGGTCTCTGATCTTTCTGAGTCAGATTCAACATCCCTCCTTGGTGGAGAGGGGGTCTTCCTTCTGCTCCTTCTTGAAGCTTCAGCCCTAAATGCCACATTCTTCTGTTTAGTTTGGGACTTGCTGACTTTCTCTTCCACTTTCCTAGCAGTCAGTTGCATTTCATAAGAGAGCAACTTCCCGAACAAGGTTGGTGGTGGAGTGTGAGCTATCTTGGCCACCTCTCTAATTGCATAGATCTTAGTATCCCAGTCTCTGGTTAGAGATCTGAGAAACTTTTCATTTAGTTCATAGGTGCTGAAGACTCTTCCATATGTCCTCGGCTCATTGACAATCCTGAAGAATTTTTCATAGCACTCAGCTATGCTATCAATCTTGCTTTGCCTGAAGGCCTCATACTCTTGATTCAACATGGAATTTCTATCATCTCTCACTACCTCTGTGGCCACCATATAGATAGCAAAAGTGTCCTAAATTTCCTTGGAGGTCTTGTAGTGCACAAGATTCTGGAAAGTGCAGTCATCTATGGTACTCACAATTATATTCTATGCCCTATTGTCCATTATGGCCAGAATAACTTCATCTTTTGTCATCTCAGCATAGGTCTTAGGTGTCTGGACATTAGCATCCAGAGCTGAGACCTTCATAGGGATGAATGGTCCCTATTTGACTACAATAAAAATCCTTGGGTTAGCTTCTTCCATGAACAGCCTAACCCTCTCCTTCTAGATGCCAAATCCTTCCTTCCTATAGATTGGAAGCTTCATGGCACCCAACTCCTTATAGCTCACTCATGAACCCATAAGGACAAATTTTCTTGCTGACCTTGGAGATCTACTCAGAACTATTGAGTTCTTAAAGAGTAACCTCCCTCTAATACTGCATGAAAGTCTTATTTTCAAGGTCTGCTAAACACCTAGAGGGGGGGGGGGATAGGTTTTATGTCTCTTTTTTGATTTATTTAGACCTTAACTGATTTTGTTGTGCTAAGTGATTAGGTTAGTTTGGCTTTCAAGATCAATCACAGATGACAAGTTGATTTATAGTGGTTCCCGAATCTTGGGTATATCAACTATCCCTACCACCTCTCTAAAAGTGTGTTAGATGAGGCACAACACCAGCACACGGCTCCTAAGAGCTTACAACATAGATCCTGCAGGACCTCTCATTCTTCTCCAAGACCTACCACTCGAGCACTAAGCCCTACCTCAGATCCAAAGGATCCTACAACTCAAGCCTAATCCCTACACCCAGATCCAAGATGGATCCTACACTCAGATCAAAACTTGATCCTACCTCAGCCTTTATAACACAGGCCTACAACTCAGATTCACACAGGAATCTTACCTCCCAGCCTTTATAAATTAGGCCTACACTCGGATCCTAATGGACCCTACAGAATAAATAATGATGTGTTGATTTTGATTATAGAGGAGTTTTCCTTGTCTTCCTTTCCTGGATAGAGATTATATCAGCCCTAGCCTCTTCTCAGCAACAAGAAAAACTGATCTTCATTACTGGACGACTTATGCTAGAAGTTACTCAGAATCACTATTCTAAACTTGCTGATGAAGATAACTGATTTGCCAGATCTTTTTTCTTCAATCAGCCAACTTGCCTGCAGATATTTTCAGAACTCTGCTCCTCCATTTTTCAGAATATGATTCCGAACTTGTTGTCGCAGATGAAAATCACTTTAGCTATATCGATTGGCTTCCAGGTTCACTGATCTGAACTTCCTCTTCAGGCTTGACAAGAAGGCGAGGTAGAAGATGATGTTCAGCCGCAATAATACGTAAACAGAAAACCCTAATTGATGTCGTCGACTCAACCAATCTTCCATTTTTAATATACGCTGATCAACGACTCTTTTTTATGTGGGCCCAACCTTAATTATTGGAATATCACCTTCCTTTTACACAAGACGACAACTAGCTGGCCATCGACGCCATTAAGGCTATTCTGCAGCTTTCCCACAACTATTTTGAACTGCGTTGACTTTGTTGACTTTTACTAATGTCACCTATTTGTGGACTTAGACAAATTCTCAGAATCCACTTAGGCGTTGAGTGGTATTGAGTGAATGGCCTTCACTTAACGATTCTGTACTTAGTCATTTTGCAGCTTCCTCGACGTTGAGAGGAGTTCAGTGAATGGCCTTCACTGAAAGCTTTTATACTTAGCTTATCTTTCTGCTCTTTCTGCATCTTAGGCGTTGAGAGCATTGAGTGTAGCTTCATCACTCAACGTTTTTTGCCTTAGACTATTTTCTGCTTCTTCAGCAACCTTGGCGTTGAGAGCGTTGAGTGTAGCTTCATCACTCAATGCTTTTGCACTTGGCCACAACTGCTCCACTACATGGCGTTAAGAGCGTTGAAATCACTCGATGCTTTTGGACTTAACTAATTTTCTGTGACAAATTTGCTTTAAATCTTCACTGTGTCAAGATAGTTGAATTATCTCGACACTACAGTCTGCTGGGTGTCAACATCTTTAAGTTTGCACTTCAGTTCTTCATTGTGTCGAGACAGTTGTATTGTCTCGACACTACTGTCCTGAGCTTTAAGGTGTCGAGATATCTGACTTGTCTCGACACTGCTGACTTGATCTTTAAGGTGTCGAGATAACTGAATTGTCTCGACACAGCTGTCTGAACTGTCGAGTGAAGTGTTGTGTCTTGATACTGCTGTCTTATATCTTTCTGATCTCGACACTTCTCCTATAAAGGTGCTGACATAGTTGTGAAGTGTGTCGACACTTTTGTACTTGCTTCAAGTCTATACTCAGCACTTCTCTTATAAAGTGTAGACATAGTTGTGAAGTGTGTCGACACTTCTATACTTAGTCATTTCTTCAAGTTTCAACCTTCCCATGAAACATAACCATACATCAAATACAACTAGGTATATATCATTGACTCGTTTGAATTCTTACAAATCAGGGGCATTGAGAGCAATGGACCCAACACTAACCGCTAATTCTTCCGCCGCCAGCTTCCTTGTCGTCTGTCGTCAATATTCTAGAACTGAAACATTTATTTGATTGGCATCTTCAGACTTCAGGGGCTGCAGCTTCCCATTGGGATTGCCTATCAAATCTCAAATTTCAATGTGTTTTATGTTCTATCTTCTCAAATCTGCAAACATGCAAGATAAATTAGCTTTTGCTCTATCTTCTCAAATCTCAATATATTAGCTTTTGATTCTTAAGCATGGGCAAATCTGCAAACTTGCAGGGGATGAAGCATTTCCATTAGCGTATTCAAATGGAAATATATTTCAAGAAAAAACAAAAATTTTTGGAAAGTTCATGTGTTGATAATTCAAATCAAGAAAGTGTTCCAAGTCCGTGTATTGATATATCAAAAGAAAGACTTTGTGTTGACAAAATTGGTGAATCAAGTAAATTCAATAATTCCAAAAGACTTCGAGAACAGTTTAATTTATATGAAATAAAATCTGATCCTGTTTTACGCTCTTTAATTTCTGATTTTTATGTGAACATTTGAGTCCAAGTTCGAAGAGCATATTGGTTGAAAGGTCTTTGACAGCCTCGTAACCATCAATTTAAATGGACTTATTTTGGAAAAGATCCACGACGTTTTATTGTAGAGTGGTTCAACTTATACGGTGATTGGTTAGAATATAGTATTTCTAAAGATGCTGCCTTTTGTTTATGTTGTTATTTATTTAGCGTTGATCATGGGGAACAAAGAGGAGGAAATGTATGTGCTACTACCGGATGGTGTTATTGGAAAAAAAACTTCGAAACTACAGAAGCATGTTGGGGCATATGATAGTGCACATAATGCAGCCTTGCGAAAATGTCAGTTGCTCATAGATCAAAAATTTCATATTACAGTTGCATTCTCTTAGCAATTAGATATTTCAAAAGTTGATTACATACTAGACTGATTGCATCAATTGATGTTCTAAGACTTCTTTTAAGCCAAGGTTTACCGTTCCGTGGGAATGATGAATCAGAGACTTCTGACAATAAAGGAAATTTTATTGAACTTTTAGAATGGTTATCAGATCATAATGAATGTAGCAAGTGCTGCTTTCAAAAATGCACCTGAAAATTTTAAGATACCATCACCACAAATTCAAAAAAAATTGTGAGTGTCATTGCTGAGTCAAGTGATATTTCTGTTAAAGACCAAATGGCTATTATTTTTCGATATGTGGATAAAATGAACGTGTTATTGAAAGTTTTTGCCATTATCCATATTAGCAACAATACTGCTTTATCATTAAAAATAATAGTAGATATGTTTTTCTCCACTCATGAATTACCTATTTGAAGGCTGAGAGGGCAGGGATATGACAGAGCAAGTAATATGATGGGTATATATAAAGGCCTTAAAAGTTTAATACTGAGAGAAAATGAATCTGCTCATTATGTACATTGTTTTGCTCATCAGTTACAATTAGCACTAATCAGAGTAGCAAATAATGATTGTCAGATTGCAATGTTATTTTCTTTGATGACCAGTATATCTAATATTGTTGGAGCATCATGTCAAAGAAGAGATAGTCTTCGAGAAAAAGAAGTTGCTAGAATAACAACATGACTAAATAATTGTGAAATCTCTAGTGGACATGGTGTAAATCAAGAAACTAATATCAAGAGAGCAGGTGATACTCGTTTGAGTTTGTATTTTAATTCTATCTTAAGCTTGATACTCATGTTTTCTTCTGTTATAGATGTGCTTGATGATATTAGATTGAGTGGCACAGATTAAAAAAAGATGAATCATCTTCTTTTATGACTTTTGTGCTAACTTATGAATTTGTTTTCAATTTATATTTGATGAAAACTATTCTAGGAATTAAAAATTATTTGTCACAAAATTTATTAAAAAAATATCAGAACATCATTAATGCAATGCATTTAGTAAATATAGTAAAGACACAACTGCAAATGTTCAGGGATGGTGGATGGGAAAGTATGATGACAGAAGCCAATCTATTTTGTGATAAACATCAAATAGAATCTTTGGATATGAATGACTCATTTTGACCTTTGGGAAGATCATGTTGTTAGGTTAAAGAGAGAAAAAATTTGCATCACTCTCGGGTTTATGTTTTTTATTTAGTAATTAATTTACAACTTAATGAGTTAAACCACAGATTTGACGAGGTTAACACTGAATTACTCATTTGCATGTCATGTTTTGATCCAAGTGATAACTTTTCAGCCTTTGACATATAGAAATTATTATATTTAGCAAAATTTTATCCAACTAACTTCTCTCAAATTCGTCTTATGACACTTTAGAGTCAGCTTGAGACTTATGTTTTAGACGTCAGATCACGTGCTGAGTTTTTTGATCTTAATGGTATCAGTGATCTTGTTAAATAGTTTGGTAGAATCAAGCTAGATATCACATATCATTTGTTATATTCAATGATTAAATTAGTAATTCTGCTACCAGTTTCCACAACTACAGTTGAAAGATCATATTCTGCGATGAATATTATAAAGACCTGATTGCACAATCAGATGAGTGATGAATGGCTTAATGACCGTTTAATAACACATATTGAGAGATAAAAATTCAAAGTTGTTGATAATGAAATAATTATTAAGCATTTTCAAGCAATGAAGACCAGGAGAGTACAAATTTGATCAATGTACAACCCCATATTCGCCGAGTGGGCCCTTGTGGCAAGATCAAGGAAACTCAGTAGGATCTTCAAGTTCCGGATAGACAGAATGTCGAGTGAGTTAGGTAGGCCTGCACTAGCCCCACACCCTAAGGATCTTTCGCCTGTACAAAAGGGGCAGTCAGGTTCTTTGGACGAGTGCAATCTTCATCGTACACTCATCCAAGGTTAGCACCTTATTGTGCGAAGGTTCATGCCACGATGGGCGAGTGAGGGATAAGGACTACATTCGTCTGGGGGGCGAATGCATGGCACCTCCGCTTTCGCCGCTTTAGGCAAGTGATTTTTCTATAGGCCTATCGCCTAATGGAATCCAGAGGTAAAATGATGTGGATGGCCTCCAGGGTATGTAGTTAGCCTTTCAGGACAGCGGGTTACACTGTTGGCAGACCCATTTGGGCTCCGATTAGCCATTTAGGATAGCGGAGTTACGTTGTTGGCAGACCAGGTTTGAAAATCTATAAATAAAACTGAGGGGGCACCTTTGGAGAGGCAGACTCGCTGGTTATCTTCTTTCTCAGGCTTTTCTTAACAAGCTTAGAGCAGTCTCCAAGGCTCTCAAGCTTAGCATTGGATTGGGATGGGAACCGATAATAGATCTCTCGGGTGTTAGGTGGGTCCTTCTCGCTGAGATCTTGGTTCTGTTCCGAGATTCTTAAATCTTTGTTCTAGAGTGATAGGCCGAGGGAAGTAAGTGTTAGAGACCGATTTCTGGTTTTAACACTTTGGTGTGGTGAGCGTGGAGAGTGGCCAACACAGAAGAACCTTAGCTAGCTCCTTGACTGGAGGTGAAGAACAAGGGTCTGGACGGGAGCACTCTCCACCCCCACCAGCTTTAGCTACAGTAGATACATCTGAATACTTCAAGAAGGAGGTCATGGAGACCACGCACCACTGGCTCAGCACCACTAGCAATGAGTGCTTAATGTCGGCTGTCCTGGTGGTCCTGCATTAGGCGAGAACGCCCCGGTCAGACGGGCCAGGAAGAAAAAAAAGGCGGGAGCAGCAGACAGGATCCCGCCAGGCGAGAACTTTTCCTGACTCGCCAAGTGCTGACCTGATCAGCGAGGTGCCCTTGTGAGAGCTCCCTACTAGCAATATAGGCGGGAGACCCTTCAGCAAGTTGGTTGTATTAACCCCGGTCCCAAAGGGGTTCAGGAAGCCAGAGACGTCTTATTACACCTGTAGGGAAGAACCGGTTCAGCACGTCCAGTTGTTTGAGGATGTGGTCTCCATTAGGCAGATGACTGATGCCTATAAATGCCGGATTTTTGTCGTCTCCTTCAAGGACAAGGCGAGGGACTGGTTTCACCAGCTTTCAAATAGTTCAATTTATTTCTACGAAGATTTGAGACGGGCATTTCTGTTGAGGTTCTCGACTTCGAAGAAGAGTAAGAAGGGTGAGGAGTTCTTCTTTGCCATCAAGCAAGGACCAGAGGAGACTCTGACAAGTTATGTTGACTGGTTCCAGGAGGAAGTCCTCATTGTAGAGGAGGTGCCAAGATTTACCCTGATGATGGACTTTACCTTGGGGGTGCAGGAAGGGTTCTTTAGGGTGGCGTTGAAGTCGAGGCCACCGCTGTCTTTCAAGGAAGTAGTGGAAAGAGCGGCGTAGGAGATCGAAGGTGATGAAACAAACCCAAACTTTGCTCGGAAGATGGCCAGGTTGGGATAAAGTGAGGAGAAGGAGCAGGGGACAAACAGACGTCAGGAGGAAAGAAGAAAGGATGAGCCCATGGGCAGAGTCTCCCAAGGAAACAACAAGGGTGCAGTTATCAGGAACCCACCACAGCAGCCCTATACTCGCACTTGTCCTCCTCTCCTCCTGGCAGAACCTCCTCTATCCTTACCGGTGGTTGTTGCTGAGCCTTCCCTCTGGCCTCTCTCACCTCCAGAAACTTTAGTTATGTGGCCATTATCTGTCCTTCCTCTTAATGAAAGTCATAGAAAAGAAAAATCACCCTGCCCCCTCCTCTCCTTCCTCCCCTAGCTCCCCTTCTCATCCCCCTTCCTCAGCCTATTTCCATCGCCTCCTGCTGTTGTGGGAGGGGGGCCCTCTGCCCCTGCCTCCATGTTAGCGAATTGAACCATCCTTGACCACGAAAGTTCTCCCAACCTTGGAATCCTCTCACCTGCCCATGTGGAGGACCTTCCTGAGACCTCCAGGACAAGCGGTTATTCGGCTCCCAATGTGCCCAACCTTGTTGTTGCCCTTGGTTCCCCTGACCTCGGGGATCTTATCTCCTCCTCTCCTCTCTCTATCTTCCTATTCTCGACTCCCTCACATCCTCCTCGGCCAACCTAACTAGCCTCTTGGCGAATTCTGGATTGGCCAACTCACTTTCTATCTCATTCACCGCCATATCCATCAATTCTTCAAAAGAAAGGGGGCACTCTTTTTATCTCCATGCTGAAGAACACATATCTCAAATCCAGGGTGAAAGCGAGCTTCAGGGTGTACCCCGGAACCTCCTGGACCAGAAGAATCTCTTCCTGAAACTGATTGATGTGGTGCACCAGCATTTCCTCCAGCTTCTGTGTAACACCCCCATCCGTCACTATAACATACAAAAGAAGGTCTGGCCAGGGCCCGATGCCATATACCATGAACAGACCAGGGAGTTAATAAATTGAAACCATAAACCAATAATGCGTATCCTAACCTATAGTACATTCTGGTAGAAGTAATTTAAAGGTTATAAATAGAACCCAACAACAACATGAATGTCAACTACTTGGAATGTAAAACAAGACACAAATAAGGTCATGACCTTACGACCTTACAATGTTCAACTTGAATTAAAATGTGTTACATACTTCGACATGCAGGACAGCCACACATGAATGATAAAATAACATAAGTAATTCACTTTAGCCTTCAAAGGCCAGCATAGCATTTCTGGGCTCCAGCCCGCTATTTCCCGCTTGGCTCAGCAGCACATGCACACAACATTCCACTGCAAAGGTAGCAAACAAAAGCAACGGTCAGCATTAGCTGACCAAATTATAAAGGCCCCACCCCTCACTCGGAGTGGCGGTGCTCCTTCCCTGAAGGCATTAGTATAAAAAATTATAATGACAATCAAAATGTGCAACTTAAGCACTTTTAGCCACAGATGTTGGCATCAATGCCCAATGCCTCGTGCTCCCAGTCACACTCTTGGTGCACAATACTTCAAGGGTCGCACCACCATTCACTGTCGGTCAACAACGCCAGTGCTTGGTATAATGAGCCTCGTACATTAATTCTTCTCTTATTTTACACATCTTTGGGATGCACAAACGACCGTTCTTACAAACGTTATCACTTGAACAAACGATCATATAAGAAAGAAGTCCACAACACTGGAACACCCCGCTCGAGCATTAGTTTGAGGACAAACTATGCAGCGGAAGCAATGGTGTGCCCATGTGTAAAAGTCACAGAAAATAGTCAGAGAAAATAAACAATGAGTTAGGCCAATCCAATTTGGAGGATACCACTTTAGTTTGACTTACCAAAAGGATTTTGAGTCATACCTTAGTCTAATATCGACCTCGGATATAGGTTGGTTAAGGTGTGAGGATACCCAAATTGACTACGAGAAGAATTTAATGTAAGAGTCACTACTTAAGGCTTAAACTTTGATGTCCCAACTCCACCTATCGAGTGATATAATCACTTCTTACCCAAGCTGATAGAATGCCTTAAGGAGAATTGGTGTCTATAGTACATTAGTGGAATAGTATAATACTCATAAATTTAACCCTCGTACCGATGACTTGATTACCTTGAGACAACCACCGTGGCAAATACCAAGGGTCGAATAAGAATTTAAGTTTCAGAAGAGACCTATTTTTGGTTTGGTCACATGTTGACCATGAGAAGATCGTCATAAATAGTAACCATAAGAGCCTAAGGTATATAACATATCAATAAGTCCTAATGTGGGACTCCAAGTCTAATATTATTAGCCCTAAGGATTGAGATATATATAGGATGATTGCACTATGGATATTAAAGAACTTTAGGCCAAAATGTATGAGGGCTTATCCTTTTATTTATTGGGCTAAATTGGTGATGACTTGGATTTCCCTAGACCCTCTTTATAAAACGTTGTGTCGCAAACATAGTGATCTTGGAGAATTGGTATTTGAACATTACCCGTATGAAAATCGTGACTTATGTACGGATAATTGGTAAGATGATCAACCCTCCCTCGAAGTTGGGATATACGTAGAGGGTTGCCCGCTTGGATATATTACAACCCTTGAATAAGGTGTAAACCCCCTATCCGTCATGATATAACAGAGACATTAGAAACTTTCTTATGGAAACCATCCAACCAATCTCAACGTCCTATACAGGCTTGTGAATTAGAAACAAGAACCCAGCATAAGAGCACGAATTACTTACAACATTTAGAATGTATACAAAAATACAACTTTGGCCTTAGGGCCTTAAAAATGATTGTCTATTGATTTACCAACCTCGCACGCAGGCCGGCCATAATGAATAAAAATAGAAAACATGGGCCTTCGAGGGCCAGCTTCGCAAAAAGGGCTACAAAGACCTGCACAAAACGAGTGGCAAACAAAGCAACGGTGTGTACAATTATAACCCCGCCCCCACTCGGGGCGGCGATGCTCCTTCCCTGCATAATAAGCGAGCATTATAAATATAGCCATTTCATCACAGAGGCTCACGGCCACACACCCCGTCACTCAGGGCTTTCCTAAGTCTGCCGAAAAAAACTAAGTTTGTCTTCCTGGCAATCACGGTAATTAAAACCATAGCCGCCGAGACCCTTTCGGCCCTATGACACAAAGGTACGGTCTATGTATAATTTAAACTATGCGCCCGCAAGAAGTCAAACTTCTACCGTCCCATTTTCATCACAAGTTATTATGTTCAAGTCAACAAAGCCTCGTGTCCGCCCATGCTTTGGGTTAGTCCTAGATGCTCTTCTCCGGCCTTAAATGCACTCACCGATTAACATGTCTAGGCTTCATGCCTATGTTGTAACACACGATTAATATCTACCCGAAGGAACGCCTATCTTCGCATTGCCTATGCTAAGAAAGAGAGCTCATGGTCACAAGTGAAGTTACCCTTGCGTTCCTCTTTGGCGCCATTTGATAGAAATACCGCGCTTGCGTTGCCTCCGTGGAGTAGTCGGCTTGCGACTCAAGCTCCTCCAATGGCGGATATCTTCTTCCTCCATCTTTCCTCTTTCTCCAAGGGTTTGGAGAGATGATCAAGAAAAAAATGATTTTTCTTACCAAACCCGTGTATATCCTCTCAGGAACCATCCCCAGCCGTCGGATCTCATCGACCTAAGAATTTAACGAGCGGCTTTGATTCGGGGCTGAAATGCCCAAACTGGGCCGAACACAGCCTGGCACACGCCCGTGTCCAGGGCCGTGTGCCGCATTCGCCGTCAAAATCTAATCTTCTGAACATGCACACGGATCGGACACGGTGTTCGATACACGCCCGTTTCCAGGAACGGCCGTGCATCCGGCCTTGTACCCCATGATTTTTCCCCCGTTTCCAACCCGAGCACTTGCATTTAGGACACGCCCGTGTCCTTGCCCGTCACATTACACGCCTGGGCCCCCAGGCCGTGTAAGTTTCGTCGAGGGGAGAACGACGACTGATGACACGGCCTTGGACACGCCCGTCAGGCCGTGTGCCTTGTCTCGATCGTCGAGTGAATCTTATTTCAATGACGATGTAGGGTCGAACGCCCTGCGACACGCCCGTGGGGCCGTGTGCCCATTCTCGACGAATCGTGAAAATGATTTCACGATTGACACGGGTCACACGCCCTGCGACACGCCCGTGTCGCAGGCCGTCCCTTTCTCGGCGTCGAGAATATCGACGACTTCGCGGCTAAGTGTCGATACGCGACACGCCCTGGGAGCCCGTGTCCCAGGCCGTGTGCTTTCAGCCATTTTGCTCCTTTGATTTCGGGGCGTTATAAGGAAAGTCATGATGAGAAATTAGAAACTTTCTCGGGCTTGTGAATTAGATAATTACTTGACACAACTTAAAGATAAATAATGACATGTTATATACAAAGAACAAAACGAGTTGTTATCCACAATAGAAACATCTGGCTTTCCTAAAAAAAAACTAAAATCAAAGCAGTTTCGATGACACAAAGGTTCTATGTATAACTAAAGAAGTGTGTTATCGAGAACACTTTAACCTAATTGATGTAACACACGAGAGTCGGTTAAGGATTTGATTAAGTAACTCAGATATATCACAAGAAAGAACCAATGTGAATTGAGAATTTAGTATAAGTCGGAAGGATAGTTGGAAATTTTGTATAGTTATGGCTCTTAGGAAAGTGACTGACTTTCACATATTAAATGTGTAGAATTGGGAGAAGTGAAAATGATGATTGATCACTGCTATCGGCGTCTACCTAATATACTCAAGTCATTATGTTATAAACATACAGATCGAGATAGAGTAACATCATGGTAATGTGAAGGAGTGATTATGGGTCTTAACTATGACGTGATTGGAGCCCATCAAGTAAGGATTCAAATATTTGAGTAATTACGTCTATAACATCGGGGGTATAACGATCCTAGAAAAACTTAAAGTCAAGTGAAAAATCAAAATTGGAAGACATATATTATAGGTATGATCCTTTGGATGTGACTTTGATGATTACAAGAATCAAAACAAAAGTTTTCAATGATATAATAATCGCCTTCAGAAAGATTCTGGATTTTGAGAACAAACTCAAGATTATGAATATGTTATTATCCTTAGAATCAAGTATTATAATAATTCGGAGGTTTTGAAATGCCTACTTTGCGGGTAACAAATACACTATTATGTTTAGTGAACCTAGAAAAATTTGATCATGAGTAGACAATGCAAGAATATCTTATGTATCAAGGAACGAATAAATTCAACCCTGCATATATAGATAGTGCGAATTATAGATTTTTGGTATATATAAGTGGTGATAATTCATGAACTTAGAGAAATGATTATCTCTACCATGCCATAATTTTTGGAGGTTAGATTGAAGATTACTTGTACTTATTCCACACATAGTTGAGCTAACCTTGTGAGTATAATGTCTTTAGACGAGTATTCACTCATGCTTGCCTATTAAAGATAACTATATGAATATGTATAGGAAGGTTACTACGAGCATACCTAAGTTGAATTTCAAGCAAATAAATGATTAATTTTTCAAGGCATGACATTGAAAATGTAACGACTCAACAAATTGAAATGGGGAGGATGATTAGTTAAAGCGTACGCAGAAGTTTGGTCCCTTCGTTATGATAGCATCGAGAACTGGGACACATACGTTGATAACATCATGATCACCTTAGGAAAATTAATGACTATGAAGAGATTAATTTTGATTTGCTAAGGTGTATACGGTGGAATTACACGAGAGGTAATGAGTGTTTGTTAAGATTCTCTTTATGATGAAATCGATTTGTTTCAGACCTAATAATTTTGAAAAGATACGCTCATAATTTATGAATTAGACTCCATGTGAAAAGCCTCTGACAGTCAAAATTTTTATTAATGTCCATATTGATAATGAACACTTGATGTATGAAATTCATATTGCTGATTAAGGTAGAGAGGTGATAAGTCTTGAATTTGGGAGAAACAAAATGATGATTTTTCATCACATCATGATCTCGGAAATTGGTTAACTACTATAAAAAATAGCGTTGGTCTAATGTGAATGATATTTTTGGGGTGATTGTAAGTTCACGTTGATTGATAAGTAATAATCTAGGTGGACCGACATAGAAAAGATTTCTACTTATGAGATTGTTGATTTTCATGTGTTTTGGTGATCATTGGTCGTAAGGGACTTCAAATCCAATGTGTGATTATGGTTTATTTTAATGATAATATGTCGGGAGAGTTGGAAATATGTGCACATAATTTTGATTGTGATTATCCTAAAATATAACGAAAATACACCTGGAAGAGACTGTTGTATCTAGTAGAGTTTTCTTATAACAACAACCACAAGGCCCATAGGGTAGGAAGTGCCGGACACCACTATCTTGGGTTTAGGATGAGGACCCCAGGGCACTTTGATTGGAATATATTGAGGATACGGATGTTCAGATACGACTGATCATGGATCAGATGATAGGGGATCAGAGTCAACAGGCCAAGTATTATGACGCGGGCATCGAAATTTAGAGTTCCAGGTGCGAGATAGGGTATTCTTGGAGATACATCCGGTGCACGGTGTATCACGGGTGCGGAGGCACAAGAATCTTAGCCCTCGATTTATGGGACCATGCTTGATCCTTGAGCGGATCGGTCCTTTGGTTTACCGGCTGGAGCTGCCACCAAAGTTAGGGGCTTTGCACGACGTTTTCCACGTCTCCTCGCTTCGGAGAGCTCTCCTTCGGCCAGAGCAACATATTACCACTACAGCAATCCCGATAGCACATGATAGATCGTTCATTTAGAGCCAGTCAAGATCAATGATATGGCGATTCGAGTACTGTGGAAGAAGAAGGTTCCCTTCATAAAGGCATTGTGGTCCAACCATGGATAGGAGGAGCACACCAGGGAGCAGAGGGATCTGATGCTAGAATGACACTCGAAGCTTTTCACCTTATGTATGCTTTAATTTTTTAAAATTTTCTTTAATACTTATGAATAGAAACCCCCGTAGACCCGAACTTGAATTTCGGGGACAAAATTGTTTTTTATTGGGATTTATAACCTCCTGTTTCCTATTAGGCCCCTTAACTTAGATTAGGTTAGGACATGTTGTGGGGTATAGGACCCAAGTTAACTCAAGTCAAACTAGCCCAAATTGAGATCTTAGCTACACATTGGCCCCACCATTATGCCCCTAACCCTAAAAGCAATCCAAGTGAACTAAAAGATACATCTTTGGGTCACCCATTGACCCAACTCAACCCAAACCCTAAATTGGTCAAAACCAGACCTAAAGGCCAAATTAGTCCAAGTGGGGCACCACCATGGCCAAACCCAAGTTGGGTGCTGTCATTGGGTCCATGACCGTCAAGTGGGGCCAACCCACTCATCATGTTGACCAAGTCAACTCAAGTCAAGTAGCTTAAATTGGAATCTTAGCTGCACATTGGCCCCACCACTATGCCCCTAACACTAAAAACAATCTAAGTGAACCAAAAGATACCTCATTGGGTCACCTATTGAACAAAGTTGACCCAAGTCAACCCTAACCCTAAATTGGTCAAACCCACACATATAGGACCAACTAGCCCAGTGGGGCACCACCATGGCCCAACCCAAGTTGGGTGGTTCCATTGGCTCCATGACCATCAAGTGGAGCCAGCCCACTCACCAAGTTGACCAAGTCAACTCAAAAGGTCAATAAAGTCAACATGAAGCCTAAAGGATGAGAAGAGAAGGGCCAAGCCCATTCCCAATGGGCTAATACATGAGACAAGGCCCATGATGAACCCAAATGACCATTGACAGCCCCTACCCCCTGAATTTGGAGAGAGATTACATCCATGGGGGTAGTTTTGGAAATTAGGGTAAAAAGAGGAGAGAGAAGAGAGGGAAAGAGGGGATGAAGGCCATGTGGCCCTCCTTCCCTCTTCCCAACCTCTTTGTCTGAGCTCCCAAGTTCGTTTAAGCAAGAATTAAGGGTTGGTGGCCACATGGCAGCAGGGGCGAAGCATCCAAAGAAGAAGTCAGCCATCCCTTGTGCAAAACAGCCACTCCCAGCCAAAACCAACCCCACCATCACCTTCAGTGAGCCTAGAGGAGTGGAAATCGAGTCCTGGATCCAGACAAACCATGGAGAATCGAAGTTTGGAGCTAGCTCGCCGGAAAACCGATCGGCCATGGCTTACCACCACCGAACCCACTGTAAAGCTCATCTAATGTTCTGTTCCTCCTCCCCTCCCTCGATGCTTGCTTATAGATCGATAGGAAATAGTTTTGAGCTCAACTGAGCCGGAATAGGATTTCAAATTCCATGAAAAATGGAGTTTTTCTCACATGTCGGGTTCACCAGAAATGGCCCCTCCAACGGCCGGGGTGCCGCCCTGCGATAGCCACCACCGTAACGGATGTGGTGGTAGTGGTGGCCGGCCAGGGAGGTGGCTGGAAAATGCGGTTTAATGATGCTACAGGCGGGTTAAATCTGAGTGGTCGTCTCATTGGAGAAGACAACAGGATGCCACTCATTTTTAAATGAATTAAACTATAGTTTATGTTTTACTTAATTTGATTTCCTGTCACATTATATCAGTCAACTTATATTCAATATTTAGGACTCTTGGAGGCATTTACAAAAATAAAGTCCAACAAGAAAAAGATAGATATAGGTCTCATCTTTAATTGACACCATAAACACGTAATTTAGAGCATTGTAGGTCCCTGTAGGACCATTCTCCTAAGACTGGTCCTAGGCTAGGGCAGAAATTTAAATGGGTGCCAATGTCAAACCCTAAGTCCATATGTCGTGAAATTTTGGGCATGCATGTGGTTGGCTTAAACCTAAGTCTTGTCCAAAAATAAGAATTTTTGGAGCAAGCTTTTCAAAAGTTTTTATAGATAATTCATTTATTAAATAAAATGAAAATAGGGAGATTCCCTTATCCAAATCCCCCCAAATTTGGGTGGCATGGTCTTAGGATCACTATAAGTCCATGGTAAAAACTTTTGACCATTTGGGGCTTTGCATGTTGGGGAAATCCAACATGCATGATGAGGGTAGATTTGCAAATAAGTTTGACAAATGAAAAAAATGGGAAGTTAGCCCATTTGGCCCTTTACATATCCATGAAATTTTGGACTGAGGCTTATAGGGATGAAATACACCTCCCATAAGAAGGTTGGGATTTTTGGGACAAAAATACAATTATTATGAAATATTGGAAAATATGTCTATTTAGAAATAAAATTGGAAAATAGGGCTACTGATGTTATTAAATTCTGAAACTTTGTTACAAGCCCTAATGGGACATTTTAAATCTTTTCAAAAATTTGTAGGCTTGTTTGAGAATTTTATCTTGTGTGTTAAGTAGATTTACCATTTTGCTCCTTATGAAAATTTAATTAAAAGTAAGGGAAAATATTGATGAAATATTATGAAAAAATTTACAATATCTTATTTCTATGATTCAAACTCAGTATAATTGTTTGAGATTTTTTGGTTGATTATGTAAGTTGAAAGCACTAATAGTGGCATTTTGGTAATAATGTTCATATGGAATTTTGTTTGGTCAAATCACTAGCTAGGATCATGAAATTATGTATTTTGTATTATTTTACCAATGCTGATCTCCAGTAAGTTTCTAAGAATTTTTGGTTATATAGTTGAAGTACATCATTTGGAAAATGGATTAAATATGGTTTTAATGATAAATAGAGAATGAATAGAAATTCAAATGGGAAAAAATAAAATCATTGGTTGACAGTCATATCAAACCAAGAAGAACTACATGTAGTTTATGTTGAAGCCAAAAATTGACCTATGTGGAGTTCTGGGGCCCAAACGAGGGGTGACCACACACCTACTACACTCAGGAGAACGTCGCAGGCCAAAAGATCGAGAAGCTAGGAACAGACCCTCGGCTCTAGCGCGAAGGTCCCACATCACACCCAAAAGACCTTTGAACTCTCCCCCTCCCTAGCCAATGCTGAGCTAGGTGCCTTGGAGGAAGAAAGCAAAGGGTTTTTTATGGCTGAAATGCAATACTCTCCAAGGCACACTAAAGGGTCCATTTATAGTTTTCCCAATCCAATGGAACAAAATGTCAGAAATACCCCTACGGCAAATAGGCCTTGGGCCAATAGAAAACATCCACACCGGAGGGTAAAGGGGTAATTCCAACCTTGGTGGTATAATCGTAAAAGCATGCCCACGACCACTCCGACACCCGAGGCAGGCCGCCTGGGAGATACCCAGCCCGCTGGCCGGTCTCACCCACAAGGCAGGCCGCCTGGGCTAGACCCAGACAGCAGGCTTGTCTCGCTCACCAAGCAGGCCGCCTGGGCAAGACCCTGCCCGTAGGCCGATCTCGCCCGCCAGGCCAGTCTCGCCCGCCAGGTAGGCCGCCTGGGCGAGACCCTGCTCGCAGGCCGGTCTCGCCCGCCAGGTAGGCCGTATGGGCGAGACCCTGCCCGCAGGCCGGTCTCGCCCGCCAGGCAGGCCATCGGGGCAAGACCCTGCCCGCAGGCCGGTCTCGCACGCTAGGTAGGCCGCCGGGGCGAGACCCTGCCCACAGGCCGGTCTCGCACGCCAGGCAGGCCATCAGGGCGAGACCCTGCCCGCAGGCCGATCTCTCCTGCTAGGCAGACCGCCTGGGCGAGACCCTGCCCGCAGGACAGTCTCGCCCGCCAGGCAGGCCTCCTGGGCCAGACCCTGCATGCAGGCCGGTCTCGCCTGCCAGGCAGGCTGCCTGGGTGAGAACCTGCCCGCAAGCTAGTCTTGCCGCCAGGCAGGCCGCGGGGGTCCTCCAGGTAGGCCGCCGGGGCGAGACCCTGCCCGCAGGCCGGTCTCGCTGCCCCTACCTCATACTTAGCAAGCTGGGGCAGGTGTCGACCAATGTGTCTCACCCAGCCCCCCTAAAAAAGAGAGGGGAAGGGGGAGGAGAATTTTTCCTCCCCCTATTAGTATATTCCAAGGGCTAGGGCTAAATTGGCCAACAAGAGTGCAAAACTACTCCAAAAGCTTAAGACTACAAAGCTGGTCTTGCGCCTGCTGAGGGGACCCAACTCTGTGAATAGGGGTTTTACACAATCCCCGCTTTTTTCGAGGTTGGCACAAGCTCGGAAAGAAACATCCAACCCAACGTATTCGCTGAGTGGCCTTCTTAGAGCCGAAAAATACTTGGCCCCCTCCTAGAGGAGTCAACCTATCATGCCATCTAATGGGATCCTGGGGGACGAGATGGTCTTAGGGTGAAGAACACTTGGCCTCCCCGAGGGGTCAACCTGTCATGCCAGCTAATAGGAGCCTGGGTGACGAGACGGCCTCGGGGTAAGAACACTTGGCATCCCCGAGGGGTCAACCTGTCATGCCAGCTAATGGGAGCATCGATGACGAGATGGCCTCGGGGTAAGAAACACTTGGCCTCCACGAGAGGTACCACCAGCCCTGCCCAACTAGTGAGAGCCTGGGTAGTGGGACCATCTCAGAGCAAAGAGAACCTGGCATCCACGAGAGGTACCACTGGCCCTGCCCAGCTAGTGAGAGCCTGGGCAGCGGGACTATCTCGGAGCAAAGAGAACTGAGCATCCAAGAGAGGTACCACCAGCCATGCCCAGCTGGTAAGAGCCTGGACTGCGGGATCGTCTCGGAGTAGAGAGAACTGGGCATCCACGAGAGGTACCACCGGCCCTGCCCAGCTAGTGAGAGCCTGGACAGCAGGACCGCCTCAGAGCAGAGAGAATTAGACATCCACGAGAGGTACCACGATCCCTGCCCACCTAGTGAGAGTCTGGACAGCGGGACCGTCTCGGAGCAGAGAGAACTGAGCATCCACGAGAGGTACCACCGGCCATGCCCAGCTAGTGAGAGCCTGGACAGCGGGACCATCTCGGAGTAGAGAGAACTGGGGATCCACGAGAGGTACCACCGGCCCTGCCCAGCTAGTGAGAGCCTAGGCAACTGGACCATCTCAGAGCAAAAAGAACTAGGCATCCACGAGAGATACCACCGGCCCTACCCAGAGCCTGGACAGTGGGACGGTCTGGGAGTAGAAGGAACTGGGCATCCATGAGAGGTACCACCGGCCCTACCCAGCTAGTGAATGCCTGGGCAGCGGGACCGTCTCGGAGCAAGAGGGAACTTGGCATCCACGAGAGGTACCACCTGTAACACCGCAAATCCCAAGCTTTGGATAAGTTGGGTGACACGGCCTGGGACACGGGCATGTCCTGCTCGGGTGAGCAGCTGGCGAGTGGTCGACGAAATTTCATTTCTACGAAAAATGAGGGAACACGCCATCTGACACGGGCGTGTCAGAGGTCTTGTCCTCCTCTGGTCGACAAACTTCAGTTCGATGAAATTGATCTGGGTTGTGTCTGCTGCCGTGTGTGGGCACACGGCCTGTGACACGGGCGTGTCACAGGCCGTGTCCTTTGCGGGATGTGCCCAGGGCATTTGAGCCCTGGTGAACACGGGCAAGACACGGTCGTGTTTAGGGTACACGTGCTGTGACACGGGCGTGTCACTGGCCGTGTCCCGATCGGGATGAATTTGGTTTTGTGCATCCTGATGTACATGGCCATAGACACGAGCATGTCTGAAGGCGTGTTAGGTGACACGGCCCGTGACACGGGTGTGTCATATGGGCGTGTACTATCTGGATGAGTAGGTTGTGTGCCGCTTAAGGTACACAGCCTGTGACACGGGCGTGTCACAGGCCGTGTCAAGCAAAAATTCAGCTTTTGTGGCAAATTCGTTGCCGTCCATTCCCTCAGCTGGGATCTGATGGCTGAGTTTCCTCCTTGTATCCTTAAGGCTGAGGATGAGAAGGAACTCCTCATTTGCTTTTAGCCTTCATCTTTCTACAAAGCTAGAGAGAAAGTGAGAGGAAGAAGGAGAAGGAGGGAAGGAGTCGGCTACCGATGGAGCTGCGGAGTTCCTGTTCCCAATCTGAGGCTAGCGTTGTTGAGGCAAGGCCATTGCGGTGTTGTCCAGCCAACTCAGAGCTCATGGCACTAAAATGATAGTCAAGGGTAACGATCTTTCTTCATAGCCATGTGAAGGCTTCTATTTTGGCATATGCATGGGATTCCCCACCAGAGGGTGGCTTGCAATGGGTTCCCTTAGGTTGATTCTTGGAATCCCCACTAATTTGGCATATAGATCCGGAAATGGAGTACGGAATAGGCATGCTGTGTGAAGCCCATCTGGACAGGTTGGTCTGGATTGATGATGTTGCATATACGCACCGGAGAAGACTCCGTGATGAAACGTGTAGTTTAGGAGTCGATGGGTTAAACCTGTGAAGGGTAGTAGTAGGAAGTACTGGAGTGGTAGTCCAGGAAAATACCCGTATAATGCTTGTGTTGTTAGGTTGTACCTGTGAAGGGCAGTAGCATGATGTACTTGATTGGAAGTCCAAGAAATACCCTTGTAATGCTTGATGTTCATGGGTAGTACCTATGAAGTGTAGTAGCAGGAAGTACTGGCGTGGTAAGCCAGGAAAATACCCTTGATGCTTGGAATCCTTGATGGGTTGTGCCTTTGAAGGGGAGTAGAAGGAAGTACTAGCTTGGCAGTCCAGGAAAATACCCTCAAGTGGATGCTATGATGTACGGTTAAGCCTAGGGATGGAAATTGAGTTCTATCGCTAATGCGAGGCATGTATCCTAGGTAACCGATGAATGTGAAGCCAATTCCGTAAGGATGGGCTGGTTATGTGTGAGCTGATAAGATAACCTAAAGGAAATAGGTAAGTTGAAACCGACCCGTGCCTTTTATGTAGCCGCGAGTACATTGGTATTCGGTGATGGAAAGGCGACTTGAGCAATGGGGGGTGGCTGATCCGACCTGTGTTATGTCCGTCCGACTTGAAGACCTGCAAGTACGGTCTGTTGGAGCGCATAGAAAGAGTCTTAGTCCTGCACGCCAGGAAACAATGGGGGGCTACGGGCCAATCCCGGGTCATTAAGACTAAAATCTCCTACTGCACTCCATAGAGTAAATGCTCGACTTTTACCATTGGGTTGCGACCCTAATACGGTGGTGGGACCCTGGTTCACTGGTACACCAAGAATGTGCCCTGAGTGCACGGATCGTCAGGCCACGTGGCTGATGGTTGTGATGGAATGTATGTGCGTGAGAGCACAATGTGTGAATACATATATATCTGCCTGTGAAATGTTATGCCTGCAGAGAAGGAATACCACTGCCTCGGGAAAGGGGTAGGGTCGTTATAAAATTGGTCAGCTAAATGTTGATTGTTGCCTTATTTACCACCATTGGGTGGTCTAACCCTGTGCAGGTGCTGGAGATCCAAGCGGGACACATAAATGCTGAAGTCCCTGCTGCTATTGCTGCTGCTGCCGCTAGCCCTTGAAGGCTAAGCTAAAATTGCTGTGCTTTGTTTATATGTGGCTAGCCTGCGCGCCAATGTTTTAGAAGCCACTGATGAAAAAGGATTTGTAAGGCCATAAGGCCAGCTGACTTTGTGTTTGGTGAACATTCCTGTGATATATAAATGTGGATCTTTATATGGTGGACATTCATGTTTGGAGTTCAGTGTCGTGTTATAAGCTTCCGCTAGAATGTTTTGTGTTAGGATGCGCAACTCTGGTATCGCTCTGTGACTTCGCCGCCTGTTTTGTGGTATATGTTGTGGGGCCCCGGCCGGACCTTCTAGTATATACTATATGTACGTACGAACCGTGTGAACACTAAGGAACTCTTGAATGTCCACTTTAGGAATGCAAATACATGTGTTTGAGGAACCTGCGCGTTCCTATTTTGTTGTGAATGCTTATGTGCGGTCGCTAATGTGCGCGTCTTGTTCACATATAGGTGACGCAGAGTGGTCCTGGGCAATCAGAGCCACAATGTTTTGATGAAAGTACGACACTAACTGAGGTGCCTACACCTTCATCTTATGCGGAAACTGTGTGATTAGTTGCTGAGGCCTTGTTTGTGATGATTCAAGCACAGCCTACCAGGCAGGCGCAAGGGCAGGCACAGCCAGCATTGAGGCTATAACAGGTTGTGGCGAGGCCAGAGCCTGTTGTGGCTGTGGCATGGTTAATTGAATTCACTATCAACCCGAAAAGGAAAGTCTACCTATCGAATTGGAGTGCCAAGGTCGTATTTAAACTCGGGGCTGTCAAGTACTGCTACTCACGCTTCTACTATTATACTACCTAAAGATTGTGGGGTTTTTGAGAATTTTTAAATTAAAAATAAAGATAATTTTTGAAATGAAAATTTATGATTAAAATCTAGCATTCGATCAATGATTCAGCATGAAATGAGATAAGACGGAAAAAGGTATAGTTTTATCTTTGCAAATTAAACTCGACCGTGACAGATCCGATATTAGGAAATAATCTCGCTAGAGCATTAAATCCCCTAACTTATAGACGTTTTGACCGAAATCTCTTTACAAGTCAAAATGGCCTAAAGTCGCATTACTGAGGTGATCCGCACTATTGGATTTGACTCCAATCCGGAGGATTTACGTCATCCAATCTCTAGGGTTGCGATCAACTCCTTCCTTCTTTGAGTGATCTTTCAAATCAACGAGTCTCTCGACTTCTATGAAATGAGATCAAATTGCCAACTACCGTATACCGGAAATACGGAGTCGACGCGAGAGAAATCAAAGAAGGATCGAGTAAAATTTAGACAAAAATAAAACTAAGAAATAAAAGAAACCTCATCTCATTTCATGGATTCTCGCGATCGAATGCTAAAGGAAATTAGCTACTCGTAGTGGAGGAAGAAAACAAAATAAGATGAAGAGAAAACATTTTCATTGCTTGCAAAAAGGAAGAGGATTACATAATAATAATAAAAAACAAGACTATATTAAACTACTAAAACAAAAATTACAATAATGGAAAAACTACAACAACAAGTAAAATAAAAACAACTCACAAGCACTCTCAAAACTTCAACTCAACACTCAAATTCGAACTTGGATTCTAAATTTTCTTCTCTTGGATTCCTCTCTCATGCTTGAGGGATGGGGTCTTTATATAGGAGATGGAGGAGGTTCTAGAAAATTGTGGAAATAAAGGGGGAGAAGGATATGGCCGGCCATGCAAAGGGGAGAGGATGCATGCATGATATTAATGAGGAGAGAGAGGAAGGTGGATTCATTGCATAGCATTTAAAAAAATGAAATAAAATAAAGAGTGTAAACAAGGGGGATGGAAGATAATAGAGAGTGGAGAAAAATAATAAAAAGGAGAGAGAGGAAGCATGAGGTGGCAAGTGGTCGGCCATGCATGAGAAAGTGGATACATGCATGCAATAAATGAGAGGGAGAGAGAGAGAAGTGGCCGGATGCTTCAAAATAATTCTTCAAAGGGCTGCACTTGGAGGGGGGTCTGGCTACTACAATGAAAAGGGTCGGGATGGATACATGGTGGGTTGCTCGGGCTGGTTGCACATGGAGGAGGAGCTGCTCTTGGGATGCATGTTGAAGCTCGGGTAGGCTTGTAGTTGGTCTGCAACATGTTGAACTTGGACTTGAACCTACAAACAACAAAACAAAACAAACATTGGTTCTATTTTTTATAACATAAAGTAATATAACAAACATAACATAATATAACAAAAATACATATAATAAACTATAGATTTTTATATTATAACATCAAACATTAAAACAAAATAACAACATGATATGCATATAAATAGGTAAAACTATATTAAAACCTAAGATTTATGAATATTAAACTACCCAAAAAGCGATGACTAAATCTAGAAACATAGTTTACGACAACTAGAATATACTTATTTCCTAAGCTTCAGTGAAACGGGCCAACAAAGTCGATGCCCCACAGATCGAAAACTTCGCATTCAAGAAAATAATTTTGTTCCATTTCATTTTTATTAGAAATGTTTCCAGTCCGCTTGCACCGATCACACCCGACCACAAAGATTTGTGCATCTTTAAATATGCTTGGCCAATAAAAGCCAGCACTATGCACTTTGTTGGCGGTGTGGTTTGCTTGAAAATGCCTGCCAGTCGGACCTGCATGAACATGCTTTAAAATCTGCTGACCTTCTTCCCGGGAAACACATCTTCTAACCACCTGGTCCGCACAAATGCGAAATAGAAAGTGGTCCTCCCAAAAATAATATTTCAACTCAGAAAAGAATTTATTCTTTTGGTGAAAAGAGTACTCTTTTGGAAGGACCCGGTCCACGAGATAATTGGCCAGATCGGCAAACCAGCGGGTTGAAGAAGAAACGTTTAAAATTCGTTCATCCGGAAAAGAGTCATTAATAAAATTTTCATTTAAAAAATCGAGTTCAGGGTTTTCAAGACGAGAGAGATGATCAGCCGCTAGGTTTTTCGCTCCTTTCTTATCCCGATTCTCCAAGTCGAATTCTTGAAGTAAGAGGATCCAACGAATAAGATGCAGCTTGGCATCCGGTTTAGAGAGGAGGTACTTCAAAGCGGAAAGATCCGAAAAATGATTACCTTAGAAAGAGTAATATACGACCGAAATTTATCGAACTCGAAAATAACGGCTAAAAGTTCTTTTTCAGTTATGGTGTAGTTTTCTTGAGCCGATGTTAGAGTTTTACTTGCATAGTAGATCAAATGAAAGTTCTTAGCAATTCGTTGTCCTAGAACCGCACCTACTGCAAAATTACTCGCGTCACACATTATTTCAAAGGGTAAATCCCAAACCGGGGCAATCATAATTGGAGCATTTATAAGTTTAGATTTAATCAATTCAAACGCACCAAGACAAGCATCATCAAAAACAAAAGGAGTTTCTTTTTCGAGAAGGTGGGTAAGTGGCTTAGTAATTTTTGAAAAGTCCTTAATGAATCTTCGGTAAAAACCCGCATGCCCTAGGAAACTTCTAATCGCTTTGATATTCGTAGGCGGCGGTAGCTTTTCAATTACTTCAATTTTTGCCTTGTCCACTTCAATTCCCTTAACGGAAATCTTATGACCAAGGACTAAGCTTTCACGTACCATAAAATGGCACTTTTCCCAATTTAAAACTAAATTTGTTTCTTCGCAGCATTGCAAAATTTTTCCAAATTTTTTAAACATAGATTAAAAGAGTCGCCAAAAACAAAAAAATCATCCATAAATACTTCCATAATATTTTCTACGTATTTATCGAAAATAGCGATCATACACCATTGAAAGGTAGCAGGTGCGTTACATAACCCGAAGGGAATCCTACGATATGCGAAAGTTCTGAAGGGGCAAGTGAAAGTTGTCTTCTTTTAGTCCTCGGGTGCGATAGGGATTTGAAAATACCCCGAGAGACCGTCGAGAAAGCAGTAAAAACTATGCCCGGGTAATCGTTCTAAAATTTGATCAATAAAAGGAAGGGGGAAGTGATCTTTACGAGTGGCATCGTTTAGCTTACGGTAATCGATGCACTTCCTCCATCCCATTACCGTCCTAGTTGGAACTAAATTGTTGTTTTTGTTCGTCACTATCGTGATCCCACCCTTCTTAGGTACAACCTGGACCGGACATACCCACTTACTATCGGAAATAGAATAAATTATTCCCGCATCTAATAATTTGAGCACCTCTCCCTTCACAACCTCCTTCATATTCAGATTGAGACGACGTTGAGGTTGGACTACACCCTTAGAATTATTTTCAAAAAATATTTTGCGGGTACAAAAAGAAGGGCTTATGCCAGGAATATCGGAAATTTGCCACACTATTGCTCGGCGATGCTTTTGTAGTATTTCGATCAATTGATCGTTTTCGGATTGAGAAAGGTAGGCCGAGATTATAACAGGCAATTTAGAATTGTTTCCAAGATAGGCATATTTTAGGTGTTCAGGGAGTGGCTTTAATTCAAGGTGGGGTGCTTCATCGTAAGAATTTTTCAGATTTTTTTCTGTTTCAAAAATAAGATTTTCATAATTTTTTATACTAAAAACATATTCATTTTCAAGATTTGCTTGCAAGGACATAATTGTGTTTTCAAAATCATTTGTTGAAATTTCAAAAAAAGAAGAAGAAAAGAAATTTGAAGAAACATTTGAAAGAGAAAGAGAGGAATCTTTATTGAACACATCCAGAAAAAAACATGAATCATCATTTTTTAAAGAATTTTTCATTGATTGATTGATAGAAAACGTGACCTCATCATCTCCCACATGCAGAAAAAGTTTTTCGTTACTTACATCGATGATCGCTCGAGAGGTGGCTAGGAAGGGATGACCAAGTATAAGAGGGACCTCGACATCCTCTTCAATATCAAGAATGACAAAATCCACCAGAAAGATGAATTTGTCAACCTTCACTAGCACGTCCTCTACGATACCTAATGGATATTTAATTGACCTATCGGCTAACTGAATACTCATTCGTGTGAGGCTGAGAGTGCCCAATCCTAGCTTCTTGAATAAAGAAAAAGGCATCAGGTTGATGCTCGCAGCTAAGTCCGCTAATGCATGCTTTACAAAAAGATCACCAAACACGCAAGAAATAGAAAAGCTACCCGGATCGTTTATTTTTTTAGAAAGATTAGAGTTTTTAATAACCGTCGAGCACTCTTCATTTAACGTTACGTGAGAAAGATTTTCCACTTTTTTTGTTTGTTAACAAATCCTTGAGATATTTTGCATATTTTGGCATTTGGCTAATGACTTCGTGAAACGACAAATTTATATGAATTTGTTTAAACATTTCAAGAAAGCGCGAATATTGATCATCTAATTTTTCCATCCTAAGCCTAGCCGGATAAGGAGGTGGCGGAAATTCCTTTATAATTGCCGGGGCATCATTTTGAAAATCATTAACTTCTTTTTCAAAAATAGATTTTTCTTTTTCAAAATCAGATTTGTCTTTTTCTTTTTCAAAAATTTTATCATTTGATTTCATAACGATAATATTTTCAGCAGTAGGAGAGGCAATACCCGACAACGGCGTCAAAAACTTGGTGAATTGAATTCACTATCAACCCGAAAAGGCAGGTGTACATATCGAATTGTAGTACCAAGGTCGTATTTAAACTCGGGGCTGTCAAGTACTGCTACTCACGCTTCCACTATTATCCTACCTAAAGATTGTGGGGTTTTTGAGAACTTTTAAATTAAAACTAAAGATAATTTTTGAAATGAAAATTTATGATAAAAAGCTAGCATTCGATCAATGATTCACCATGAAATGAGATAAGACGGAAAAGGTATAGTTTTATCTTTGCAAATTAAACTCGATCGTGACAGATCCGATATTAGGAAATAATCTCGCTAGAGCATTAAATCCCCTAACTTATAGACGTTTTGACCGAAATCTCTTTACAAGTCAAAATGGCCTAAAGTCGCATTACCGAGGTGATCCGCACTATTGGATTTGACTCCAATCCGGAGGATTTACATCATCCTATCTCTAGGGTTGTCATAAACTCCTTCCTTTTTTGAGTGATCTTTCAAATCAACGAGACTCTCGACTTCTATGAAATGAGATCAAATTGTCAACTACCGTATACCGGAAATACGGAGTCGATGCGAGAGAAATCAAAGAAGGATCGAGTAAAATTTAGATAAAAATAAAACTAATAAGTAAAAGAAAACCTCATCTCATTTCATGGATCCTCACGATCGAATGCTAAGGGAAATTAGCTACTCATAGTGGACGAAGAAAACAAAATAAGTTGAAAAGAAAACATTTTCATTGCTTGCAAAAAAGAAGAGGATTACACAATAATAAAAAAAGGAAGACTATATTAAACTACTAAAACAAAAATTACAATAATGAAAAAACTACAACAACAAGTAAAATAAAAACATCTCACAAGCACTCTCAAAACTTCAACTCAACACTCAAATTCTAACTTGGATTCTAAATTTTCTTCTCTTGGATTCCTCTCTCATGCTTGAGGGATGAGGTCTTTATATAGGAGAGGGAGGAGGTTCTAGAAAATGTTGGAAATGAAGGGGGAGAAGGATATGGCTAGCCATGCAAAGGGGAGAGGATGCATGCATGATATTAATGAGGAGAGAGAGGAAGGTGGATTCATTGCATAGCATTGAAAAAAAAGAAATAAAATAAAGAGAGTAAACAAGGGGGGATGGATGATAATAAAGAGTGGAGAAAATAATAAAAAGGAGAGAGAGGAAGCATGGGGTGGCAAGTGGTTGGCCATGCATGAGAAAGTGGATACATACATGCAATAAATGAGAGGGAGAGAGAGAGAAGTGGTCGGATGCTTCAAAATAATTCTTCAAAGGGATGCACTTGGAGGGTGGTCGGGCTGCTGCATTGAAAAGGGCCGGGCTGGCTACATGGTGGGCTGCTTGGGCTGGTTGCACATGGAGGAGAGGCTGCTCTTGGGCTGCATGTTGAAGCTCGGGTAGGCTTGTAGTTGGGTTGCAACATGTTGAACTTGGACTTGAACCTACAAACAACAAAACAAAACAAACATTGGTTCTATTTTTTATAACATAAAATAATATAACAAACATAACATAATATAACAAAAACACATATAATAAACTATAGATTTTTATATTATAACATCAAACATTAAAATAAAATAACAACATAATAAGCATATAAATAGGTAAAAATATATTAAAACCTAAGATTTATGAATACTAAACTACCCAAAAAGCGATGACTAAAACTAGTCATCATGGCACCTCGAGCAGCTGAGAGGCAGTTGAAGCAATTCATGAGCTTTAACCCGCATACGTTTTTGGGAGTAGGATCTCCTATGCATGCTGAGGATTGGTTGTCATGCGTCAAGCGGATAATGATGGCGATCGGGACGGAGGAAGATCAGAAGGTCAATTTAGCCACCTTCTTACTAGAAGGAGAGGAGTGTTTATGGTGGGACGAGATGGAACTACACCACTTAGCTGGGACGCCGTTAACATACGTGTCGATTGAGGAATTCTCCCGACTCTTCCTGGCAAACCACCTCTTGGCGGCACAGCGCATTGCCATGGAAAACGAGTTCCAAAGGCTGACGCAAGGAGAAGGCAGTGTTGACACTTACCTGCGTGAGTTCGCGATATGGGGACGGTATGCGGGTTCAATCTTCGCCGATGAGCAGCAGAAAATGAACAGCTTCTATGAAGGATTGCGGGATGAGTTACGGTTCCTGCTCTCTAGTTCAGTGAACCAAGGATTCCAGGCATTGGTTGACACTGCGTGCATGCTGGAAAAGGACATGAAAAGGGTGTAAGGGAAGAGGTACTTGGCTGTGACACAGCCGGAGTTCAAAGTACCCCGACCTGGGAAGTCATATTACAAAAAGAAATGGGGCAAGAGGTCCTAGTCGGTTGGACAAGCTCCTTCTACAGTTACATCAGCTGCAACGTCGGGGGCCTCTTCAAGGCTGGAGACTCGTACCTGCTTTACATGTGGAAAAGTGGGGCATATCGCCCGTCATTGTCAGAGTGGTCCACCAAAGGGTGAGACGAAGGCGGGATCATCCTATGCTCAGAAAGGAAAGGTAGTGGTGGAGTCCTCTGCCGCCCAGGCGTAGCCCCGAGTCTACAACCTTGGCCTCCAGGAGGCCATTAAGCAGAGTGACGTCGTCACAGGTACGAGTTAAGTTATTCCATTGTTTTGCTCATTGCATGCTTTATTTATTGCATATTTGTATGCGGCTTGTGTGTGTGACATGGTTGTCACAGGCTTTGTGATGATTCGGAACATGCTAGCGCGAGCACTGTTTGATACGGGTGCTTCGCACTCTTTTTTGTCTAAAGATTTCATAGCTCGACTTGGGATACCTAGTCATGTGAAGACAGATAGCGTCAGGGTAGTGTAACCGAATGGTTGTTTGATGCTTGCTGATAAGGCTTACGATGTGGCGGTGCAAATAGGAAGTCTGGATTTTTGTCTGACTGCATCTGTATTATCGATATTAGAATTCGACGTAATCTTTTGTATGGATTTGCTCACGGAGCAGCATGCCTTGATTGATTGTAATGCCAAAGAGATCACCTTGGGCCAGAATATCGAGCAGGAGACTAAGTTTGCAGGTATGCGAGGAGTGGGCGGGACATTGATGTCTGCACTCCAAGTTGTTAAGACTGTTCGGAAGGGCGCGGAGGTATACTTCACGCTGATTCAGGCTGTTGAGCCCAAGGCTAGTGTGAGCGATGTTCCGGTTGTATCGGAATTTGCAGATGTGTTTCCCAAGGATCTCCCTGGGCTACCACCCCAGCGAGAGATTGACTTCACGATCGAGTTTGTGCCAGGTGCGAAACATGTGTCCCCCTTGCCATATAGCGCTTTGCCAAAGGAAATGGTGGAGTTGAAAATCCAATTACAAGAGTTGCTGGAGCAGGGTTATATATGCCCAAGCATGTCACCTTGGAGCGCGCCTGTTCTGTTTGTGAAAAAGAAAGACGGTGGTTTGCGGTTATGTATTGATTACCATAAACTGAACAAGCTAACAGAAAAGAACAAGTATCTGATTCCATAGATTGATGAGTTGTTGAAAGTGAGGGTTAGATCTGATATACTCTAGAGGGGGGTGAATAGAGTATCTTTAAAACTTTAAAGCTTTTTGTTGTTAATTAATACTTCAGAAGATAGCAGCTATTTGATACCAATACTTACTGCAAGTAAAAGTGCAAACTAAGATAACCTAATTTACCACAGGCACACCAAGACTAAATTAACTAATACATGCACAACAAACCTAACTAGCACAGGCAAAGCAAGAACAAAAGAAAAAGATGGCAACCAGACAACACAAGAATTTTTATAGTGGTTCCCCAACCTGGGTACATCCACTCTTCTAACACCATGGTAGGAATCCACTTAGGTTTTTGATCAGGTGACTACTACCAATGAGCTTTTGATCAGGTGCTCAAAAACCAATCCCAAGTCTTTTGATCAGGTGACTTGCAACCAAGGAATAACTTTTGAAGGGAGTTAAAGAACCCTTTGTACAGTGAGGGGATGAGAGAGTGATGGTGTCTTCTCTTTCTCAAATACAACTGAGAAGACTTAGTGGATCATTGATGTTAACAAAGCTCCCCCTGAGTTATAGAGTTGTTCAGGAAGATTGAGCTTTGCTTCATGGTGAGTAGGTCTTCAATCTTTTAGCCTTGACCAGGGAAGATCCAGGAACTTCTTGACTGATAAAGGTTTGTTGTCCTTGAAGAATCCTGGAATGAAGAATGAAGAAGACTCTTGATTTGTATGGATGTTCTTCTTCTTCTTCAGTATCTTGAATTATTTTTTCTAGTCTGGGCTTCTTGTTTCTTGACTATATATCTGTATTATTGCTTGTTGTCTTTTTCCTATGTTGTACAAGAAGGAGGAAGAAATCCCTTTTATATTTTATATGAAATTTTCCTTTGAATTTTTGAATTCCTTCCTTCATTGATTGCTGACGGCCTTGTTAATGTCTGTATTAATTAATTTCCCCAACTGTCCCATTGAAAAATGACAAGTAATTATCCTGATGAATATCATAATCAATGCTGCTTCTAACGGTAATATTCAGAGAATATTAAGCATTGATTATTCAGGAATTACTGCAATAAAATAAGGAAAGAAGGAGAGAAAAATCTTAGTCTGGATCTGCACAGAAATCATCGAGCAAAGAACAGAATTCATCAACCTGGGTCTAGAGTTCGTCGAGCTGAGAAGTCATGTTCGTCGACCAGATAATTATTGTTCGTCATCCTAAGATACAAGATTGTCGACCTGAGAATTGCTAACTGATACTTGATAAAACTTGTCAATACTATGGTTTAAGTTTATCGAGCTGAGAACATGAATTCGTCGACTGGAGTTCAGTGAAATGATTCTGGACTTAAAATGTTGAAGTAGAGCATCCAGAAATCGTAGACCTAAGAATCAAGTTCGTCGAGCTCAGCTCAGAGAATTGTCTCTGAGTTCGTCAAGCTGAGCATGACTTTTGTCGAGCTGAGTTCGACGAATGTCAAACTCATTTCCCGAGTTTTTGAAATTTCTCTAAATCTTGAGTCTTCTGCAGTCTGCTGATGGCTTGTCGAAGTAATATTGACTTGAAGGACATGGCCTAAACTCTAGGACATAAACATGACCCTGACTATACAAGGTGGGTCAATAATCCTATTTTAGTGAACCTAGCTCGAATCCAACTAGGGATCCAACCATTGTTCGATCAGCTGGTGGGATCAACCGTCTACTCAAAATTGGATTTGAAGTCTGGCTATTACCAATTGAGGATTCGGGAAGCTGACATTCCCAAGACCGCATTTGGAACATGTTACGGGCATTATGAGTTCATGGTCATGCCATTTGGACTGTGCATTGTACCATCAGTGTTTATGGACCTGATGCACCAAACGTTCTGAGAGTACCTGGACTTGTTTGTGATTGTATTCATTGATGATATCCTGGTGTACTCGAATTCTGAAGCCGATCACGAATACCACTTGTGGTTGGTATTGCAGACGTTGAGGACGAATAAGCTCTGTTCCAAGTTCTCAAAGTGCGAGTTTTGGCTATCGTCGGTGTCTTTTCTGGGCCATATGGTAAGCGTAGAGGGCATAGCAGTGGATCCAGCAAAGATAAAGGCCATACAAGAGTGGTCAGTGTTGTCTTCGGTGGCCGAAGTCAGGATCTTCCTTAGACTGGTGGGCTACTATAGACGGTTTGTGGAAAACTTCTCGCGGATAGCTTTGCCTCTAACCACACTGACGAGAAAGGATCAGAAGTTTGTTTGGACGTCGGAGTGCTCGCAAGATTTTGAAGAGCTGAAGTGTCGGTTGACCACGGCGCCTGTGTTGACATAGCCATGTGGTACTGACGGATTCGAGATCTGCAGTGATGCTTCAGGAAACGGCTTAGGCTGCAGTCTTCTGCAAAATGGGAAAGTGATTGCTTATGGCTCTCGCTAGTTGAAAGTGCATGAGAGAAACTATCACGTCCACGATCTAGAGTTGGCGGCAGTGATCTTTGCACTGAAGTTGTGGCGGCAGTATCTATATGGCGTGAAAGTGGATATCTATACGGACCACAAGAGCCTAAAGTATTTGTTGGAGCAGAAGGACCTAAATATGTGACAACGAAGGTGGCTGGAGTTCCATGGGTACTATACCTTTGTGATTCACTACACTCCCGGGAAGGGAAATGTGGTTGCGGATGCCTTGAGTCGGAGGGATCCAGCAAGGGCAACTTGGTTGCAGAGGCACGATGAACGTCTAATCCGTGAGTTGGAAGCGTTAGAGATTTCTTGTGTTGACAACAATTCTACAGCCGACGCATGTCTGAACTGGATGGAGGTGTAGTGTGACCTTGCGGACAGGGTTCGACGAGCAACGGAGATGGATGAAAGTCTCCAACGCTATGCCAAGGATGGTCCAGAGGGCAAATTCTCCTGGGATGACAGCCTTTTGAGGAAAGAGGGCCGTTTGTGCGTCCCAAGTTCGGGTAAGCTACGAGAAGAGTTGATGTACGAAGCACACTATACGAAGTACTCAATTCACCCTGGGAGCACAAAGATGTTCAGATACATGAAGAAGCTGTTCTGTGGGCCAGGACTAAAGCATGATATTGCTCATTATGTAGCCAAATGCCAAACTTCCGCTTTGGTGAAGGCGGAATGCCAGAAGCATGGTGGTTTCTTGAAGTCGTTGCCGATTCCGGAATGGAAGTTCGATGATATCTCTATGGATTTCGTGCACAGGTTGCCGAGATCTCAGCGCAGGAATGATTCAATCTGGGTGATTGTAGACCGGCTGACAAAAGTGGCACACTTCCTTCCAAACAAACGGGACAATTCCGTGGAAAGTTTGGCAAAGTTGTATGTTGAACAGATTGTACGGCTACATGGTGTTCCTCGGAGCATCGTGAGCGATCGAGATGGGCGATTTACTTCGAATGATTGGAGGCTAGTCCATCAGCTGTTGGGCATGAAGTTGATGTTCAGTATGGCCTTTCATCCCCAAACGGATGGCCAGACTGAGAGAACAAACAGAATCCTGGAGGATATGCTCCGAATATACGCCCTGGACTTTGGGAAGAGATGGAAAGATCAACTCTATCTGGTATAGTTTGCCTACAACAACAACTACCAAGCAGGCATCGGTATGGCACCGTTTGAAGCTCTGTATGGTCAGAAGTGTCGTACGCCGTTAGCTTGGGCAGAAGCAGGCGAATCCAAAGTGTATAAATGTAACGAAGTCGAGGAAGCAAACTCGACGATACACACTATCCGAGAGAGGATATTGATAGCCCAGGATCGTCAAGCAAAATACTACAACGCCAAGCACCGGAATGTGGAGTTTGCGGTGGGAGATTGGGTATACTTGAAGATCAAACCCTTCAAAGGCATGTCCAGGATTCGGCGACTGAAAAAGTTGAGCCCGAGATATCTTGCTCCGTTTGAAGTGGTAGAGCGAATTGGGGAAGCTGCATTTTGGCTAGCTCTTTCGGCAGACTTGGGTAGAGTACATGATGTGTTTCACATCTCGGTACTTCGGAGAGCCGTCAAATATCCAGCCCAAGTGATCGATACGGATCGGGTGCCGGTGGAGTATGGGCTAACGATAAAGGTTCGGCCCATTCGGATCGACGATCGTGCCAATAATCAGTTGCGAAACAAGATAATCGGGATGGTCAAAGTCTTGTGGGACAATTGCGGTCGTGAGGAGCTGACATGGGAGCGAGAGCAAACCATGCAAACTGAGTTTCCCGAGCTCTTTGTGTAACTGTTATGCATTGTGTGTCAAGTTGTATTAAATGATTCTGGAATAAAACTTGTGTTTGATTACCTTCCTGTGTGCAAATTTCGGGGACGAAATTTTTGTAAGGAGGGCAGGGTTGTAACACCCCAAATCCCAGTCTTTGGAAAAGTTGGGTTACACTGCCTGGTACACAGGCATGTCCCACGGTGTGTCCTACTCGGGTGAGCAGCCGGCGAGTGGTCGACGAAATTCCATTTCTACGAAAAATGAGGGAACACGCCATCTGACACGGGCATGTCAGAGGTCGTGTCCTCCTCTAGTCGACGAACTTCAGTTCGATGAAATTGAGCTGGGGCGTGTCTGCTGCCATATGTGGGCACACGGCCTGTGACACGGGCGTATCACAGGCCGTGTCCTTTGCGGGATATGCCCATTGCATTTGAGCCCTGGTGAACACGGGTAGGACACGGTCGTGTTTAGGGTACACGGCCTGCGATACGGCCGTGTCACTGGCCGTGTCCCGATCGGGATGAATTTGGTTTTGTGCAGCCTGATGTACACAGCCATAGACACCGGCGTGTCTGAAGGCGTGTCAAGTGACACAGCCCGTGACACGGGCATGTCATATGGGCGTGTACTGTCAGGATGAGTCTGTTGTGTGCCGCTTAAGGTACACAGCCTGTGATGCGAGTGTATCACGGGCCGTGTCAGGCGAAAATTCAGCATTTGTGTCAAAATCGTGGTCGTCCATTCCATCAGCTGGGATCTGATGGCTGAGGTTACTCCCTATCTCCTTAAGGCAGAGGATGAGAAATAAATCCTCATTTGCTTTTGGCCTTCATCTTTCTACAAACTAGAGAGAGAAATTGAGAGGAAGAAGGAGAAGGAGGGAAGGAGCCGGCTACCGGTAGAGCTGCGGAGTTCCTGTTCCCAATATGATCCTAGCATTGTGGAGGCAAGGCCGCTGCGGTGCTATCCAACCGACTCGGAGCTCATGGCGCCAAAACGATCATCAAGGGTAACGATGTTTCTTCCTAACCATGTGAAGGCTTCTATTTTGGCATATGCATGGGATTCCCCCACCAGAGGGTGGCTTGTGACGGGTTCCCTTGTGTTGATTCTTGGAATCCCCACTAATTTGACATATAGAACCGGAAACAGAGTATGGAATAGGCATGCTATGTGAAGCCCATCTGCACTGGTTGGTCTGGATTGGTGATGTTGCATATATGCTCCGGAGAAGACTCTGTGATGAAACATGTAGTTTAGGAGTCATTGGGTTAAACCTATGAAGGGCAGTAGAAGGAAGTGCTAGAGTGGTAGTCCAGGAAAATACCCATATAATGTTTGTGCTGTTGGGTTGTACCTGTGAAGGGCAGTAGCAGGAAGTACTGGATTGGAAGTCCAGGAGATACACTTGTAGTGCTTGATGTTCATGGGTAGTACCTGTGAAGGGTAGTAGCAGGAAGTACTGGCGTGGTAAGCCAGAAAAATACCCTTGATGCTTGGAATGCTTGATGGGTTGTGCCTGTGAAGGGGAGTAGTAGGAAGTACTGGCTTGGCAGTCCAAGAAAATACCCTCAAGTGGATGCTATGATGTACGATTATGCCTAGGGATGGAAATTGAGTTCTGTCGCTAACACGAGGCGTGGCTCCTAGGTAACCGATGAATGTGAAGCCAGTTCTGTGAGGATGGTCTGGTTATGTATGAGCTGATAAGCTCACCTAAAGGAAACAGGTAAAGTGAAACTGACCCGCACCTTTTATGTAGTCGCGAGTACATTGGTATTCGGTGATAGCAAGGCGACTTGAGCAATGGGGGGTGGCTGATCCGACCTGCTTTATGTCCGTCTGACTTGAAGACCTAAAAGTACGGACTGTTGGAGCGTATAGCAAGAGTCTTAAGCCTGCGCGCCATAACACAATGGGGGGCTACGGAACAATCCCCGGTCATTAAGACTAAAATCTCCGGCTGCATGCCATGGAGTAAATGCTCAACTTTTACCGTTGGGTTGCGACCCTGATACAGTGGTGGGACACTGGTTCGCCGGTACACTAAGAATGTGCCCTGAGTGCAAAGATAGTTGGGCCGTGTGGCTGACGGTTGTGATGGAATGTATCTGTGTGAGAGCACAATGTATGAATACATATATATCTACCGGTGAAATGCTATGCCTGCAGGGAAGGAATACTACTGCCCCGGGAAAGGGGTAGGGTCGTTATAAAATTGGTCAGCTAAATGTTGACTGTTGTCTTGTTTACCACCGTTGGGTGGTCTATCCCTGTGCAAGTGGTGGGGAACCAAGCAGGACACATAAAGGCTGATGTCCCTGCTATTGTTTTTGCTGCTGGCGCTAGCCCTTGAAGGCTAAGATGAAATTGGTGTTCTTTGTTTATATGTGGCTGGCCTGCGCGCCAATGTTTTAGAAGCCAATGATGTAAAACGACTTGTAAGGCCATAAGGCCAACTGACTTTGTGTTTAGTGAACATTCCTGTGATATATAAATGTGGATCTTCATATGGTGGACATTCATGTTTGGAGTTCAGTGTCATGTTATAAGCTTGCGCTAGAATGTTTTGTGTTAGGATGCGCAACTCTGGTATCGCTTCGTGACTTCGCCGCCTATTTTGTGGTATTTGCTGTGGGGCCCCGGCCGAACCTTCTAGTATATACTATATGAATGGATGGAGTCATTACACCACCGGCCCTGCCCAGCTACTGAGAGCTCAAATAGTGTGACCGTCTCGGAGCAGAGAGAACTGGGCATCCACGAGAGGTACCACCAGCCCTGCCCAGCTAGTGAGAGCCTGGACAGCAGGACCGTCTCGGAGCAGAAGGAACTGGGCATCCACGAGAGATACTACTTACCCTGCCCAGCTAGAATGAGCCTGGACATCAGGACTATCTCGGAGCAGAGAGAACTCGGCATCCACGAGAAGTACCACCGGCCCTGCCCAGCTAGTGAGACCCTGGGCAGCATCACCATCTCAGAGCAAAGAGAACTGGGCATCCATGAGAGGTACAATCGGCCCTGCACAGCTAGTAAGAGCTAGGGCAGCGGGACCGTCTCAGAGAAAGAGGGTACAGGGCACCCACGAGAGGTGCCCCCGGCCATGCCCAGCTAGTGAGAGCCTAGACAGCTGGACCATCTCGGAGCAGAGAGAACTGGGCATCCACAAGAGGTACCACCGGCCCTGCCCAGCTAGTGAAAGCCTACGCAGTGGGACCATCTCGGAGCAATTAGAATTGGGCATCCACGAGAGGTACCACCGGCCCTGCCAAGCTAGTGAGAGCCTGGGCAGCGGGACTGTCTCGGGGCAAAGAGAATTGGGCATCCACGAGAGGTACCACCAGCCCTGCCCAAATAGTGAGAGCCTGGGCAGCGGGATCATCTCGGAGCAAAGAGAATTGGGCATCCACGAGAGGTACCACCGTCCCTGCCCAGCTAGTGAGAGCATGGGCAGCGGCACCGTCTCGGAGCAAAGACAACTGGGCATCCATGAGAAGTACCACCGGCTCTTCCCAGCTAGTGAGAGCCTAGACAGTGAGACTGTCTAAGGGCAGAAGGAACTGGGCATCCATGAGAGGTACCACCAACCCTGCCCAGCTAGTGAGAGCCTAGACAGTGGGACCATCTCCGAGCAGAGCGAACTAGGCATCTACGAGAGGTACCACCGGCACTGCCCAGCTAGTTAGAGCCTGGGCAGCAGGACCATCTCGGAGCAAAGAGAATTGGGCATCCACGAGAGGTACCTCCGGCCCTGCCTAGCTAGTGAGACCCTGGGCAGCAGGACCGTCTCGGAGCAAAGAGAACTGGGCATCCACGAGAAGTACCACCGGCCCTGCCCAGCTAGTGAGAGCCTGGACAGCGAGACCATCTCGGAGCAGAAGGAACTGGGCATCCACGAGAGGTACCACTGGCCCTGCCCAGCTAGTGAGAGCCTAGGCAGCGGGACCGCCACGGAGCAGAGAGAACTAGGCATCCACGAGAGGTACCATCGACACTGCCCAGCTAGTGAGAGCCTAGGAAGCAGGACCATCTCGGAGCAAAGAGAACTGGGCATCTACGGGAGGTACCACCGGCCCTGCCCAGCTAGTGAGAGCCTGGATAGCGAGACCATCTTGGAGAAGAAGGAACTGGTCATCCACAAGAGGTACCACCGTCCCTGCCCAGCTAGTGAGAGCCTGGGCAGCGGGACCGTCTCGGAGAAAGAGGGAACTGGGCATCCACGAGAGGAACCACCGGCCCTACCCAGCTAATGAGAGCCTGGATAGCGGGACCATCTCGGAGTAGAGAGAACTGGGCATCCACGAGTGGTACCACCGGCCCTGCCCAGCTAGTGAGAGTCTGGGCAGCGGGACTGTCTCGGAGCAAAGAGAATTGGGCATCCACGAGAGGTACCACTGGCCCTGCCCAGCTAATGAGAGCCCGTATAGCGGGACCGTCTCGGAGCAAAGAGAATTGGGCATCCACGGGAGGTACCACTGGCCCTGCCCAGCTAGTGAGAGCCTAGACAGTGGGACCGTCTCGGAGCAAAGGACTAGGCATCTCAATCAATCCATACCAAAACCAACATCCTCAAATGGGGAAAATATGGGTTACATAGTCCCCTAACTAAGCTGGTTAGGGGTAGAGCTTGTTATAAGACAAGAAAAAAAAGTCTCCCCCAAGGCGAGGCATCTTCAGGGGGCCTGGGAATGATGGTCGTCATCTACTTCCTTCATGTCAGACACTTCCATCCTGCTCAAGCTCTCCATGACCTTCTCCATCTCCTCCGCCTTAGCCCACCAAGAGATGGTGTTGACGGCCGTGACGTAGAACTGCCTTGCCATTCTGGGGTCTCGTTTGATTCTGACCTGGATACCTCTTGAGCTGAACTTGAGACACTGGTGGAAAGAATACGGCACATAGTGGAAGGCGCTGATGAGGGGCCTTCCGAATATGGCGTTGTAGCTGTTTGGAGCATCAACAATGACGAAACGACAGTTCCTTGAAGTCCCTCCCAATTTTACTTGGAGCCCTACTCCACCTTCGACCTCCTTCCTCTCCCCTGAAAATTCGAACAGGGATCCGTCCAAGGCCAACACCCTCCTCGATTCTACATTCATCTCGTCAAACGCCTTCTTGAAAATGACGTTGACGAAACTCTCGTTGTTAATCAAGATCCGGAGATGGTGTAGCCCTCGATGGCCGTCTGGATGACCAACGCATCACAGAACGGATCTTCATGAGCTAGCATGTCCATCACCGAGAAGGTGATCTTCTCCTCCTAGGGCGGGGTTTGGGATGTTGAGTCGACGTTCTGTCGGTACATCACATGGAGGCTTGCCTTCCGAGTGGCTTTGATCCCCACTACACTGTGGATCACTGTTATACCACCTCGGGGTCTGATATCGACCCGGTCCTCGCTTATGTCATTCCCCCCATTCCACGAGAGGTACCACCGGCCCTGCCCAGCTAGTGAGAGCCTGGACAGCGGGACCGTCTTAGAGTAAAGATAATTGGGCATCCACGAGATGTACCATCGGCCCTGCCCAGCTAGTGAGAGCCTAGGCAGCGGGACCGTCTCGGAGCAAGAGGGAACTAGGCATCCACGAGAGGTACCACCGGACATGCCCAGCTAGTAAGAGCCTAGACAGTGGGACCGTATCGAAGCAGATAGAACTGGGAATCCACGAGAGGTACCACCGGCCCTGCCCAGCTAGTGAGAGCCTAGGTAGCGGGACCGTCTCGGAGCAAAGAGAACTGGGCATCTACGAGTGGTACCACCAGACCTGCCCAGCTAGTGAGAGCCTGTACAGCGAGATTGTCTCGGATCAAAGAGAACTGGGCATCCACGAGAGGTACCACTGGCCCTGCCTAGATAGTGAGAGCTTGGGCAGCGGGACCGTCTCAGAGCAAAGAGAACTGGGCATCCATGAGAGCTACCACCGACCCTGCACAGCTAGTGAGAGCCTGGGTAGCAGGAGCGTCTCCGAGCAAAGAGAACTGGGCATCCACGATAGGTACCACCGGCCATGCCCAGCTATTGAGAACCTGGATAGCGGGATTGTCTCGGAGCATAAAGAACTGGGCATCCACGATAGGTACCACCGGCCCTGCCAAGCTAATGAGAACCTAGGCAGTGGGACCATCTCGGAGAAGAGAGAACTGGACATCCACGAGAGGTACCACCATCCCTGCCCAGCTAGTGAGAGCCTGGGCAGCCGGACCATCTCGGAGCAAAGAGAACTGGGCATCTACAAGAGGTACCACCGGCATTGCCCAGCTAGTGAGAGCCTGGACAGCGAGACCGTCTCGGAATAGAAGGAACTGGGCATCTACGAGAGGTACCACCGGCCCTGCCCAGCTAGTGAGCGCCTAGGAAGCGGGACCATCTCAGATTAAGAGGGAACTGGGCATCCACGAGAGGTACCACCGGCCTTGCCCAGCTAGTGAGAGCCTGGGCAGCAGGACCGTCTCGGAGCAAGAGGGAACTGGGCATCCACGAGATATACCACCGGCCATGCCCAGGTAGTGAGAGGCTGAAAAATGGCACCATCTCAGAGCAGAGAGAACTGGGCATCCACGAGAGGTACTACCGGCCCTGCCCAGTTAGTGAGAGCCTGGGCAGTGGGACCGTCTCGGATCACAGAGAACTGGGCATCCACGAGAGGTACCACCGGCCCTGCCCAGCTAGTGAGAGCCTGGGCAGCAGGACCGTCGCGGAGCTGAGAGAACTGGGAATCCAAGAGAGGTACTACCGGCCCTGCCCAGCTAGTGAGAGCCTGGACAGCGGGACCGTCTCCGAGCAGAGAGAACTGGGCATCCACAAGAGGTACCACCGGCCCTGCCAAGCTAGTGAGAGCCTGGATAGCGGGACAATCTTGGAGCAGAAGGAACTGGGCATCCACAAGAGGTACCACCGGCCCCGCCCAGCTAGTGAGAACCTGGGCAGCGGGACCGTCTCGGAGTTAGAGGGAACTGGGCATCCACGAGAGGTACCACTGGCCCTGCCCAGCTAATGAGAGCCTGGGCAGTGAGACCTTCTCAGAGCAGAGAGAACTGGGCATGCACGAGAGGTACCACGGGCCGTACCCAGCTAGTGAGAGCCCGGGCAGCGGGACCGTCTCGGAGCAAAGCAAACTGGGCATCCACGAGAGGTACCACCGGCCCTGCACAGCTAATGATAGCATGGGCAGCGGGACCGTCTCAGAGCAAGAGGGAACTGGGCATCCACGGGAGGTACCACTAGCCCTGCCTAGCTAATAAGAGCCTGAACAGTGCCACTGTCTCGGAGCATAGAGAACTGGGCATCCACGAGAGGTACCACCGGCCCTGCCTAGCTAGTGAGAGCCTGGACAGCAGGACCATCTCGAACAAGAGGACTAGGCATCTCAATCAAACCTTACCAAATCCAACATCCTCAAACGGGGAAAATATGGGTTACTTGGTCCCCTGACTCAGCTGGTCAGGGGTAGAGCTTGTTACAAGACAAGAAAAAGGAAAAGACTCCCCCAAGGCGAGGCATCTTCAAGGGGCCTGGGCATGATGGCCGTCATCCGCTTCCTTCTCGTCGGACACTTCCATCCTGCTCAAGCACTCTATGACCTTCTCCATCTCCTCCGCGTTAGCCCACTAAGAGATGGTGTTGACGATCGTGACGGAGCACTGCCTTGCCATTTTGTGGTCTCCCTTGATTCTGACATGGACCCTCCTGAGCTAATCTTGAGACACTGGTGGAAAGAAGACGACACACAACAGAAGGTACTGATGAGGGTCCTTACAAAGATGGCATTGTAGCTGCTTGGAGTGTCAACAATGACGAACCCACCTTGAAGTCCCTCGCAATTTTACTTGGATCCCTACTCCACCTTTGACCTCCTTCCTCTCCCCTGAAAATCCGAACAGGGGTCCGTCCGAGGCCAACACCCTCCTCGGTTCTACTTTCATTTCATCAAATGCCTTCTTGAAAATAACGTTGAAGGAACTCCCATTGTCAATCAAGATCTGGGAGACAGTGTAACCCTCGATGGCCGTCTGGATGACCAGCACATCGCAGAACGGATCTTCATGATCTGGCATGTCCTTCACCGAGAAGGTGATCTTCTCCTCTTAGGTCGGGGTCTGGGATGTCGAGGCGACGCTCCGTCGGTACATCACATGGAGGCTTACCTTCCGAGTGGCTTCGATCCCCACTCCACCGTGGATCACTGCTATACAACCTCGGGGTCTAATATTAACCTGGTCCTCACATATGTCATCCCCCCATTCAGGGTGAACCTATTCAACCTACACCGACGGCTACTACTGGACAGGGCCACTCGCCCTCCTCACTTCCAGGAACTCGGGATAGGTAGTTGTGGCGTGACCCTCCACCTGGTGGAAATCACAGTACGACAATGATCCTCCTCCCGTCCTTCGGCGGTCTCGGCGGTCTCTTCCATTCCCTCCTCCCCCTCTGCCTATCGCCAAGGCTTGCTGCGGTGGGGGTAGGAGCTGCATAGGGGCTTGCCTCTGGAAGTTGAACCTCCCATAGGCTCCATGGGAGTTTCCCCCATCTTGGATGAGGCCTCTTCCTGGACCCTGAGCAGATCCTCCCTGCTACCTCCAACCTAGCTTCGGACCTTCCTGAGGTCCCTGGAACCTCTGATCTCTCTACTTCTCTGTCATTCTCCCCTCCTGGTGATTCGAGCCACCTTGCTCCTTCAACTCTGCTTTTGTCAACCTTGCCAACTTCTTGACAAACGCCGGGTTGGCGGCCTTAGTTGTTATCTTCTCCGCCTCCCTTTCCATCAGCTCCTCGAAGGAAAGTGGGGTCTTTCCATTCAGGCTCATCTTGAAGAACCCCTCGCGCAACCCCACCATGAATGCCATCTAGAGGGCGTACCCCGACATCTCCTGGATATCCAGGATCTCCTCTTGGAACCTCTCAACGTAATGGGCCAGCGACTCCCCGACCCCCTGCCTTATCAGGAAGATGGACTCAGGACTCTTCTTCCTCTTCTTGGAGGTGGAGAAGCGAAGCTGAAAGCTCCAGCTCAAGTCCTCAAACCCATAAATCGATCTCGGAGGGAGTTGGTGGAACCAGTCCCTTGCCTTATCCTTCAACTTTATCTCGAAGAGGCGACACTTGAAGACATCCATCATCGGCCTAATGGAGACGACATCCTCAAACCATTGCAGGTGCTAGACGGGGTCATCCTTCCTGGTATATTAAGCCATGTTGGGCTCTCTAAACCCCTCGGGAACGGGAGATGAGATGATCAGCTCGTTGAAGGGTGATCCCCTGAGGGGTGGGTGGTCTCGGCACCACTACTCGCGCGATCTGCTCGCCTGGGAGGCTGGCACTCGCTAGGCTGGAGAATAACTACCGGCCGGTGAAGTCTCGCTCGACCCCATCTCCCATCCTCTCCTTCTCGTGCCGTCTTCCTAACACACTTCCCTCTCCCCCTCCTGGGGTCGCCTCGTCTAGACCCCTGGGAGTCGGATCATCGAGAGGGGGAGCTAGCTCCTGGGGGGTTGGGGTGGAGCTGCCACCGTGAGTAGCAATGCTTCGTAGCATCTCCAAGATGCCTTGGATGGAGGCCATGAACTATTGCCTCCCCACAAAGGGTCCTGGGCTGGGGAGATTACCGAGATCATCACTACCTCCCTGACCTCCAGCCATGACACTCTGCCAAGATCTTCTATGCTGGTCACTCTCCACGCTCACCGCACCAAAAGTGTTGAAGCCAAAAATTGACCTCTGTGTAGTTCGGGATCCAAAAAGAGGGGTGAACTCACACCTACTACACTCAGGAGAATGTTACAGGCCAAAAGATCAAGAAGCTAGGAAAAGACCCTCGAATCTAGTGCGGAGGTCCCACCTCACACCCGGAAGACCTTTGAAGTCTCCCCCTCCCTAGACAATGCAGAGCTAGGTGACTTGGAGGAAGAAAGCAAGGGGATTTTTGTGGCTGAAATGCAATGCTCTCCAAGGCACCCTCAAGGGTCTATTTATAGTTTTCCCAATCCCATGGACCAAAATGTTTGAAATACCCCTATGACAAATAGGCCTTGGGCCAAAAGAAAATATCCACACCGGAGGGTAAAGGGGTAATTCCACCATTGGGGGTATAATGGTAAAAGCATGCCCCCGACCCCTCCGGACAACCGAGGCAGGCCTCCTGGGAGAGGCCAAGCCCGCTGGCCGGTCTCACCGGCTAGGTAAGCTGCCTGGGCGAGACCCAGCCCGCAGGCCGATGTTGCCCGCCAGGCAGGGCGCCTGGGCGAGACCCTGCCCGCAGGCCGGTCACTCCCACCAGGCAGGTCGTCTGGGCAAGACCCTGCCCACAGGCCGGTCTCGCCCGCAAGGCAGGCCGCCTGTGCGAGACCCTACCCGCAGGCCGATCTCGCCGGCCAGGCAGGCCGCCGGGGCGAGACCCTGCCCACAGGCCGATCTCGCCCGCCAGGCAGGCCGCCGGAGCAAGACCCTACCCGCATGCCGGTCTCACCTGCCAGGCAGGCTGCCGGGGCGAGAAACTGCCTGCAGGCCGGTCTCTCCCGCCAGGCAGGCCGCCGGGGCGAGACCCTGCCAGCAGGCCGGTCTCGCCTGCCAGGCAGCCCGCTTGGGCGAGACCCTGCCCGCAGGCCGGTCTCTCCCGCCAGGCAGGCCGCTTGGGATAAACCCTGCCCGCAGGACGGTCTCGCTCGCCAGGCAAGCCGCCTTAGAGACACCCTGCACGCAGGCCAGTCTCGCCTGCCAGGCAGGCCTCCTAGGCGAGATACTGCCCGCATGCTGGTCTCACCCGCCAGGCAGGCTGCCGGGGCGAGATCCTGCCCGCAGGCCGGTCTCACCCGCCAGGCAGGCCGCCTGAGCGATACCCTGCTTGCAGGCCGGTCTTGCCCGCTAGGTAGGCTGTCGGGGCGAGACTTTGCCCGCAGGCCGGTCTCGCCCGCCAGGCAGTCCGCCGGGGCGAGACCCTGCCCGCAGGCCGGTCTCGCTGCCCCTACCTCGTACTTAGTAAGCTGGGGCAGGTGCCGACCAATGTGCCGCACCAGCCCCCCTAAAAAAGAGAGGGGAAGTGGGAGGAGAATTTTTCCTCCCCCTATTAGTATGTTCCAAGGGCTAGGCCTAAATTGGACACCAAGAGTGCAAAACTACTCCAAAAGCTTAAGACTACAATGCTGGTCTTCGCCTGCCGAGGGGACCCTACTCTGCAAATATGGGGTTGTACAGTTTAATTAGGCATATAGGATCATTGGATATAGTAGTTCATGTACAAAGTGACCTAGGTAACTTAATTAAATGATTTAATTTAGGGTCCAAAATATTTAGAAAAACAGTGAAATTCTAAATGGTCAACATCATACACCATGCAAACCCATATTAAATATTTAGGGGCATCTGTCCTAAGGAATTGGAAGTCCTATTATACAGGTTAGTAGTAGGTCATGGGTTGCGCATAACAAAAGTAGCAGGTATTACTGTCCTTGGGGTATTACCCACAGAGGATGCGATGGAAGGTTAATTTGATAACTATATTGGGAAGATAAACCATGATTGGTGTCTAGTATGTCACTTCATAGTATCGAGTGATAGAGTGTAAAACCCCAAGGACAGTAGCTAGAACGAAGACTGGCAGAAGATTGTCGATTCCCCAATAATATCCTAAGTCATTAGGTTCGTCTAGGAGTAACAACGGAGTTGGGTATGGATCATGGGTACACATTAATAAAAGTAAGTATCCTTGTGAAAGGGAAATTTGGGCTTTCAATCCCATCTTGGTTCCTAGAGACCCCCGAGACCCCTTCATTGGGCATACCCTGGGCAGTCCTGGGATTAACCCTAAAATGCTAGGTATAACAAACATTAAACAAAAGTAGTCTAATACGCTAAGAGAACATGGTAAAATTCTCACCCATAAAGGGTTGGAGGGATTCAGGATTAAGAGAATTATGTGACAATCTCACCCGATAAGGGAGGTTTTCAGGACAGTTAGACCTGCGAGCTGGATGCTCGAGAGTTTGATATCAGGACAGGTTGGTCCTACGAGCTGAAGGCTCGAGTGTTTTATTTCACGACAGGTTGGTCCTACGAGCTGGAGGCTCAGGAGTATGACATCAGGACGGGTTTGGTCCTGTAAGCTGGAGGCTCGGGTTGAGATACCTTGCATGTGCATAGAAACAAAACTAGTGGCAGGTCATGCAGTACTGGTCCAATCATCACACCGATGGCAGTACGGTGACTCTTGTGAGGTATGAGTGTTTGAGGGGCCAATAGGTTGTTTATACTGCGGTCTGGAGGACAATCCCCCAAAATGAGCACCCGACAAAGGAAGTCTGGCAGTTGGCCCGCATTACTACAAAGAGACTCTAGAGTGCACCTAGGACGTGTATAGAGGCGTACGAAGGGTCTGGGCTTGGTAATGTGTATAACCGCCTAGGAAGCTGAAGCGCCCGTTCCGCTGGTGCCGTAGCCACAACGGTGGTACGAGAGAATGATGCTAGCTCCAAAAAGCGGGAACTAAAGGTCTGTGATCACAAAGTCTTGGGTGTGAGTTGCACTTGTATGAATCATGACCCGCATACAAAACATACATACATGCTTAGGTCATACACACAATAGATTGCTGGGTCTATTCATCCCAATATCCTAGATTTGTAAGAAGTCAAACGGGTCATTAACATAAAAACATAATGTGTTTGATATATACTTTAGTTCATGCATGTAGGTAGTCCATGATTGGACAGGTGAAGAGAAATGAGTTTGGTAGTAAACTTAAAATTCGTCGAGCTCAGCTCACTTTTCGTCGAGCTCAGCTCGCTGGTCGTCGAGCTCAGCTCAACATTCCTTGGGATAAGCTCAGGATTTGAAGTTTGTCGAGCACAACTTGAAGTTCGTCGAGCTTTGCTCAACACTTGTCAATCTAAAGCCAAAAAAAATTGACTAAGGCAAAAAAGCGATGAGACCGTTGAGAAGATCATAGTTCGTCGAGCTCAGCTCACAGATTATTGAACACAGCTAAAGCCAGAAAAACTGACTAAGGTAAAAAGCGCTGAGACAGCTGAGATAGTTGAGAAGAAAGTGTTGAGATGGCTGAGAAGAAATCATTGAGAGCGCTGAGAAGAAGCACTGAGACAGAAGGTTGTCTCAGCAGTTAAGAATAAAGCGCTGAGGCCGCTGAGAAGAAAGCGCTGAGACAGAAGCTTGTCTCAGTTGTTAATACGAAACAATTGAAACCGCAGAGACCACTGAGATAGAAAGCGTTGAGACAGAAGCTTGTCTCAGCTGTTAATAAGAACCGTTGAGATCGCTGAGACAAATCCAAAGAAAATTCACAAGTCTAGAAGCGTTGAGTGTCGAGACAGATGACGTTGAGTGACATAACATCACTCAACGCTTTATGGATTTTTGGAATACTTTCTAAGTCCAGATGGTGATGACCATTGCTGACGTCATCAAAGTCAAACTTACATGTAGCCATTGCGGGAAAGCTGCAGTGGCGCTGAAAGCTTCTTTGCCCTTTTCTGAAGGAGATGGGGCTCACTAATCCTTGGTTGGGCCCACATACAATTGTTCCGTTGATTCAAATCAACGCATATAAAAAGGAAAAAGAAAAAGGATTAGGGTAATGAACAAAAAATAGATGGAGAAAAAACGCAAAAGAGAAAAGAGAAAACTAGAGGCAGCTGGACATCTTCTTCTCCATCAAGCTTGAAAGCTCAAGTCCAGCAGAGATAGCCTGAAAGGCAAATGAAGTTAGTTGAAGCTCTTCAAGTTCAGCAAGATAGTTCTTTCCAGAATAGAGAAGCTGATTCTTCCATTCAACAAGTTGATAGTTGTTCATCTGTGTAGCCAAAAATTGTTAGTTGTAGAAGAGGACTAATTGCTTCTACAACAAGAGTGCTGGACTGATATCTACTCAGTCCTGTAAGGTAGACGCAGATACTTTTCTCTGAGTCAATTATTTTATTTTTCTTAAACATTCTGTATTCTCTTCCTGTACTATTCAGTTTATCTAAATCTGAGTGTAAGGCACTTTGTGCCTAAGGTAGGTGACTAATTAGTCACTGAGGTAGGTGCCCTGTTTGGGTACTGAGGTAGGGTCCAAGTATGAATCTGAGCTATAGGGCTTAATTGCCTGAGGTAGGAGAGTGTTGCTCTCTGATGTAGGATCCAAGTGTAGATCTGATGTAGGGCTGTCCTCTCAGCCTAAGTGTAGGGCCTTGTGCCTGAGGTAGGTGACTAGAGAGTCACTGAGCTATAGGTGGCAAGTGTGTCACTGAGTTTTAGGCCTTGGAGGAGGATGAGCTGTAGGTACCTGGAAGGGTACTGAGTTGTAGGAGTACTGCAGCACTTTGAGAGTACGGCTGTGTGCCTGAAGTTATAAAGAGATTGAGTTGTAGGCCTTAGAAATAAGGCTGAGGTGAGGTAGGTGATTAGTGGATCACTAAGCTGTAGGAGCTCTACAGGGCTCTGTGGTAGGAACCCTTGTGTTTCTGAGTTTGGATTTTGTGAAGAATCTGTGTATAAGGCTGAGGGCCTGAGGTGTAAGCTCTGAGGATCATAGTAGTGGAGTTTGTTCCTAGTCCACTAAATTAGTTGGATAGGTGGGAGGGAAAGTAGATGTAACCAATTGGGGAATCACTATAAATATTTATGGGAATGTTGTATTACTTATTTTCATTCTTATTGCAGGATCTAAGGACAAGCTCTAGATAGATTAAGTTGAAATCAGCAAAAGAACAAATAAAATTTCAAAGACCTATTTACCCCTCCCCCCTCTAGGTGATTAGCTAACCTTCAGTTAAACAACTTTCAAGTAGTATTAGAGGGAGGTTACTCAAAAAGGATTTAACAATCTGAGTATACCTCCAACGGTTAGCTATAAGATAAAGAATGGGGTCTGGTGTAAACTACAATGAATTGGGAGCCATGAAGTTACCAATCTGCAGAAAGGAAGTGTTTGGGCTCTGGAAGAAAAGGGCCAGGCTATTCTTGGAAGCTGCTGACCCTAGGATCTATATCACAGTCAAGGAAGGACCTTTCATCCCTATGAAGATCTCAGTTCTGGATGCCAACATCTAGACTCCTAAGTCTTATGAAGAAATGAACAAAGATAAGCTCCTCCTTGCCTCCATAGATAAAAGAGCTAAAAATATCATTGTCAGTGCAGTAGATGATTCTACTTTCCAGAATCTGGTGCACTGCAAGACCTCCAAGGAGATGTGGGACACACTAGTTATATTCATGGAAGGTTCAGAAGAGGTGAGGGATGACAGAAAATCCATGATCAACCAGGAGTATGAGGCCTCCAGACAAGGAAATTCTGAGGGCATTGCTGAAAGTTTTGAAAGATTTTTCAGAATTGTTAATGAACTGAGAACATATGGAAGGGTCTTTAGCACCTATGAGCTGAATGACAAATTTCTCAAGTCCCTTACAAAGGATTTGAACACAAAGATTTGTTCCATCAGAGAGATAGGAAAGCTATCTGACACTCCCCCTCTAACACTGTTTGGAAAGTTACTATCCTATGAGATGCAGCTTGCAGCAAGGATGGAAGAAGAAGAGAAGAGTAGTAAGTCATAGGGCAAGGAGAAATCTGTGGCCTTCAGAGCTGATGCTTCAACCAAGAGCGGAAGGAAGATCTCTCCAGTCAGGAGGACTGCTGAGTCAGAATCTGAGAGCTCAAGGTCCAACTCCTCTAACAGCCGTATTTTTTTATGAGGACCTTGCTGCCTTCTCCAGGGAATTCCAGAAACTCATGAAGAAGGGGCACTAGAAGAACAAAAGGCCATCCTCCTCCTCAAAGCACAGTAGAAAATCCTTTAAGGAGGACAGGTATGCTCCAAACTCTAATAAACAATCTTCCTCTAATATTATTTATTTCTACTCCAGTAAACCTGGACATGTTTTTGTTGATAGCCTAGTGGAGAGGAAAGAAGGAGTGAAGAAGCACCACAAGGGAAAGAAAAAAGAGAAGTCTTTAGTGGCTAAGAAGAAAAATACCTAGTCTGACTCCTCCTCTGGGTCAGACAGTTAAGAAGAAGAAGCCTATATTGGGTTAATAGTTGTTGCTGAAGAAGAACATGAAAAATACCCTGTGGCTAGAATATGGATCAGGGCCCCTCTGTCTCACTCAGATAGTTACTCAGAGGTGGATTAAGATGAAGAAGAAGATGCATGTCATGGATTGATGGCAATCACAGAAGAAGAAAGCAGCCAGGATCTGCATGGTCAGACTCAGGTAAATGCTAAATCATAATATTTTATTTCAAGTCACGAGGCTAGCTCAGACTATGAAGCTCAATCATCAAGAGATGAAGGGGACTCAAACTCTAAGGATGATGTCAACTCCATAATTGACAAGTATGGAGAACTTCTTGAGGCATTCAAGAGGTGCAAGCTTCTTGCCAAGAGACATGCAAAAGAGCTTCTTAGTATTAAAAGTAAGTGTGAAGACCAAGAAAAAGTCCTCACTGACATGGCTGCACAAGCAGCCCATCTCAAGGAGATCATTGATAGTGAGTCTGTGGTAAGAGTCTCAAATAAGAAACTTATCCAAAAACTTTAAAATGATCACTTAAATGATAAATTGCTAATGACCAAATTTTCTAAGCCAAACACAGTGCTGCCCTTAATTGACACCCATCTTACCCAAGCTGGTAAGAAAGGGTTAGGATTTAATGGACCTACTAGACTTTCCAATCCAAAAGGAAAGGAAAAGGGAAGGCACCAGTTGTGCCTCTATCCTTATTACCTCAAATTCCTTTTCAGAGAGAGTTATTGCCTTCTAACAAGTATGACCATGAAAGCTATTATGGTCACTAGGAGAATGATAGATCCACTAGTATGGATCAATATGGCCCTAGCCAAGGTGGAAGATATAACCATATGAGAGCCTTTAAGGCTGCACATGAGGAAATTCAAATGGCCCATCCTGGACCATTTGTTTTTGGTTCCCAAGCCCCAAAACTCAAAGATAATGTTGTTGCACAGCAAAAGTAGTGAATCAAGGTGAGTCTTCTGGAATGGTTGGAATGGCAATCTCAGATGCATGTTAGCTGAAAAGAGACATATAGCTGGTGGTTCTCAGAAAAGTCCAAAATGCCCAGCTGAAAGACTGTCCTTCAGTCAAACTACTGCTGAAATAAGACAGAAGTATAGAGTAGCACATCTCCCCACTATTCAGGGAGCAGTACCGCCTAATGTTGGTCCCAAATAGAAAAGGAGATATAATATCTACGAGTGTTCGTGTTGTGGCAAAGTGGGCCAGTATGATGTAGATTGCTGGCATAATCCTTTAGTGTCTAGAGGTTGCCAACCTGTCAGAAATTCTGCAGGAAGACATGGTTATTTTTAGACTAATGTTAACCTAGGACCCAATAGAAATTGGGGTCCTATGGTGAGGTGATTGGTGTTCTTTTCAGGTTATTCAAGTACCAATTCCCTTAAATGGTACTTGGATAGTGGATGTTCCAGACACATGACTGGAATAAATGAGCTATTGAAGGAGTACTCTCCAGTAAAGAATGGAACCAAGGTTGTCTTTGGAGGCTCTGAAGAGGGGATAACCAGAGGCTATGGTAATATCTCAAATGGCATAATCACCATCACAAAGGTGGCTTATGTGGAGGGGTTGCAACACAATCTCATAAGCATAAACCAACTATGTGATCTTTGTTATGACATTTCCTTCCATAAGGATAAGTGTCACATCAAGAGGTTAAGTGACCAAAGTGTCATCTTAACAGGCACTAGGAGTGGGAATGTCTATTGCTTAAACTTTTTTTTTGCTTAGATAATAGTTCCTCTATTTGCCTAGTTGCAAATGACAAAGTCGCATATTGTGTCGAATGGCACAAAACTGGCTCATTTGAATTATAATACCATTGGTCAGCTCTTTAGTGATGAGCTAGTTATGAATGGTCCCAAAATAAAATGCTCCAATGAGGGTATCTGTGATGCTTGCCAAACGGGTAAGCAGACTAAGACCTCTTTCAAGAGCATTGGGGCCAAGGACTCAGTGAGATGCTTGTATCTCCTGCATATGGACTTGTTTAGTCTTATGCTTGTCATAGTTTAGGTAGGATGGTCTACACCCTTATGGTGGTTGATGACTATTCCAGGTTTCCTTGGTTGTTCTTACTCAGAAGAAAGGATGAAACCCTTGATGTCTTCATGAATCTTGTCAGGCAGATTCATAATGAACTTGCATGCTCTGTGGTCAAAATGAAAAGTGAAAGAATTGGTTTCAAGATGTCCTAAACACCTAGAGGGTGGGGTGAATAGGTTCAATTCTTTTTCTAACTTAGACAGACAAATATATCTAGTTTAGCGATTTATTCAGCAGATATCACAGCACAATATTCACATACACACAACATTCTATAGATTGCACACCAGATTTATAGTGGTTCCCCAAATGATGGGTACATCCACTTTCCCTCTTCGCCTATCTAGCAGTGTAATAGATTCGTCCTAACTTCCTTCTTTCTTCTCAAATCCGCAAATCTTACAGCTCAGAACCAAGAATGGTTCCTACAACTCAGAGTGAATTCACACACCTACAACTCGGGCACAAGCCCTACCTCAGCCTCTTTCAGAGGCCTACAACTCAGAGTGAATCCCCACTCCTATAACTCAGGCAAAATCCCTACCTCAGCCTCTTTCACAGACCTACAACACAGGGAAAACATTCCCCTATCTCAGGCACTCAGCCCTACCTCAGTCTTTATAATTTAGGCTTACAACTCAGAGAAATAAATCTGTTACACTCAGATCTATTACAGATCCTATGAAAGTTATTGATGAAAAGATAATAATATCTTTAATCAGATGGAGAGAGAATTGGTTGAAGGCATCTTGATCAGTTCTTGATATAACTGATTACTTAACGATCAACCTGTCTTAGCTTCTTCAAAGCTTCTTGAATCTGAAAAAAGTAAGGTTGATCTTCTTGGTATTGGAGTTGATCTTCAATCAGCTTCCTTCTTATTCAGAAATTAATCTGAATTCTTCTTCAGAATTGATCTGAATTCTTCTGGCAGACTATTCAAGATCTGCCTTCACTGGATGAGTACTTCACTGCTTCTTGTTTCTCTCTCTACAATCTGTTGACTGTTTCTTCTTTCTCTTTTTTTAGATCTTCAATCCTTCAGATATTATTCTTCATTCACTGATTGTGTTCACGATCACTTCTTCATAATTGATAATTTTTTAATTGTTGAGAGAGAATATCTATATATAGGCTTCATCCATGGTTACCGACTGTTCCGATTCCAAACGGTCTTCTCACACCTCTGACAGATGTGACAGCAATGTCAGTAATGACAGCTGTCAAGTCTCCAGTTGTATTACTTCAACCTTCATTGGACTTTGACTCAGCAGCAGAGAGTGTCGAGTGAATACTTCACATGTGTCGAACACATTGTCCATGTGTCGACACAATTCTTGATGATGTCGACACAGCTTCACTTTTATTTCTCGACACAGCTTCTGTGGAATGTGTCGACACAAGTCATGTGTGTCGACAGAATCACTCCTTGTCTTGACAAAGTTGGTGTCGATAGAATTCTGGTGTGTGTCGACACAAGTTCTATGTGTCGACACGGTCGTTATCGACAGAATTCTGGAATATGTCGACATCTTCTCTGTGTGTCGACACAAATTCTGGGTGTCGAAACAATCTGGCCCTTGGTGTCAACACAGCATTGTCGACAGAGTTTCTGTGTGTTGACACAAATTCTGGGTGTCAACACAATCTGGACCTTGGTGTAGACACAGCCATTCCCAAGTGTCGACACTTGTACTTAGAAAATTTTTCTTCCATTTACTTAACCTGCACATGATAACTCAACACAACATCAAATGCAACTTGATGCATATCATTAAGTTAGGTGAGGCTTCTCCAAATCTGGTACACATTTTCCAATGTACCCAACAATCTCCCTATATTTGGATAAGTCATAACCCTTAGTCAATGATATACATCACTTATAATAAAATAAACAATATGATGTAAAAAGCATTCAATGACAGGGTAACATATAAACAAAATAAGTATATTATATCATCACAGAATATGATACAAACATAATAAGCATGAATCATTGTTTTGTTTAAACTTTAAAAAAAATTTGTTAACAATAGATTACATAGATTTTAAAACTGAATATTACAATGTTCTAAAATCTAGTTAATCTATCCTAAGGCTGATCAGGCTCTTTGATCACTATGCCTTTACTGCACTGGAACCTTGCATGTACTGGAGCTTCAGTATCTTCAGCTAGCTTCTTGCCTTTGAGATCCTTCTTTTTAAGTTCTTCAGCCTTAACTTTTTGCCTTTCAAAATAGTGATAAGGCTTGGGAAAGTATTTACTGGGCTCCACAGCTATAGCAAGTATTTTCCCAGCCTTGTGATCCCTTCTAAACTGATGTATAACATCTTGTCTCTGCAGATATTTGCTCCACTCAAGTTCAGAATACCACTTGCCTCTATCATGCATTTTGTCTTTGATAGCTTGTCAGACAGTGAGGATTATATTTCTGGAGGTGGGACTCCATCTTTCAAAATCAGGCTTCAGTTCATCCTTCTCTCTAAACCTTTTCTTTGAGAGTTGAGCTTCTTGCTCTTTATTCAATGCTGCCTTTAACATTTCCACTTTCTCAATTATAACATTCTTAGTAGCCGCTGGAGGGCTATACATCTGGTGAACCAGTTGTTGAATTCCCTCAAAGTTAGAAGGGGGGTATATGATTTGAGCTACCTCCTGCTGACCCCCTTCAACTCCTACAGCTTGAATGCTTGACTTAGCTGTATTGTCATCATCACACAGGGGAGGATATCCAAGAGTGGATCTGATAGAATTAGTTATCCATTTGGCATGATCAGAGCCTGTAGTGACTAACAACCTCTCCCCCTTTATGACTTCTCTTTCAACATGATTCCTGAGATCATCTTTCTGAAATCTGATTTGATCAGCTAAGTAGTTGGTGCCTTCTGTATAATAAGCTTTAAACTTCTATAGTTGAGCAGATATGATCTTTTGAGAGGCTTGAATGGCAGATTGGAAAGTGGCTAAATCTTCTTGAAGTTTCTTATCAAACTCTGACTTCTCTTTAGCCCTTTCCTCAGTTAATGCAGTTGCAGTATTATTTAACTCAGTAACAATCACATTATGTGATTCAGTAAGATTATCATTCATCCTGAGATGATTTCCCAGAACATATCCTTGCTTAACTACTATGTCATCAATTTGAGTCCTGGCCTCTTGTTGCTGCTTGGCCAGATAAACTACAGCATTACCTCCATTATGAAAGCAGTCTGTCATCTCTTTCTTATTCTGGTTTACTTCAAATCTGATTGATTTCATATCTTGAGCCAAAGTAAACTGAAGTTCCTTATGCCTTTCATCCACATATTTTTCAAGAGCTAGTCTTTGCTCATACATTTTAACTTGTAGAGCAACCAACAGTGAACTGAAGTCAACTGCTGGAGCTGAGGGTTGTGAGGCAGTTAGTAAAGCTTTCTTATAGCTTGAGCTTTTCTTCCTGTAAACCATCATTTTTCTCTTCTTTTCTCTGAGTGCTTCTCCATCATCAGATTCAGAAGAACTTTCAATGTTCATTATGTCCTTTAGACTAGAGGGCAGCTCCTTGTCAGTCCTTGGCAACTCCCCCTCAGTCCTTGGCTCCTCCCCTCAGTCCTTGGCGCCTCTTCCTCAGCCCTTACTTCTTGTAAGTTAGGAAACAATTCCTCAAGAGTGAATTATTGTTGCAGTTGAACTGGACGAATATCTTGCTCTTGTGCAGTAAATGGAGGTACATCACATGCAGAGATGTCATCCATTGCAACATCCTATGATTGGACATAGACTTGAGTAGTCTGTTCAACATCAGTATTTTTACCAACATGATTTATATCATTTATTACCTCAAGTATTGTCTCAGTGACTGTGTCAGTCACTAGTTCAGCTTGCTCAGTCTCATGAGCATCCTTTGAAGGTGATGGAGCTGGAGAAAGCTTATTGGCTCCCCGTAGATGAGGAACTTCCTAAACTTGATCCAGTTGTATGGTGCTTTCTGGAATCTGCTCCCCCTACATCTGACTATCATCTACATTCTTAGGGTCAGGTGATTTCCTTGCAGATTCTTGTTGTTCTTCATCTGAACTGAAGATCACTTGTTCTTCATCTGAATCACTAGAAGATTCAGCTACCCTGGGGGTTATCTTTTTCTTTTTCAGTTGTGGTTGTTTCTGTGGTGTAGAACCATCCTTTGTCAGAACTCTTTCCCACCTGGATAGTATTTTCATATTCATCCTTCTCATGTGGTTTATACTAGATCCTGTTGTGTGGTTCATCACTTCAGAAATATTCATTGCCAGATACAGACTCAGTATTCTTCCTAGATTAGGTTTCTTCAAACTTACCTTGATCTTTTCAAAGATCACAGCAGAACAGTTAGTTTTTACTCTGAAAATAACTCAAGTCATTAGGCTGAATATATAGGCTGAGATCCTATCATGTACTCCTGGTTTATAGAGAATTACTTTTCCCATAATCTCTGAAAGAAACTTTCCTTGGGAGTTCATCCCCTTCCTCTGCATTAATGATTCAATCTTAGTGGTGGGATCCAGTCCACACTATTGAAGAGCTTCTTTTGTCACTGAAGATGTGACTTCATCATCTTCCTGAGTCCTGGGAAACAATAGTGTCTTCCGCAGACGCTTCTGTGTAAGTTTCACCTTGCTTCCTTGAATTGATGCCTTAATCTTCAATCTAGTTGAATCCAGGGTTGCTGAAGTATAAAATTCAAGAACCTCCTTCTTCCAGATCTTGGTAGGTTCTGAAACTAGATATTCCAAACCACTTTCTTTGATTAGGGTTATCACATCTCTGATCTCAGTCGCAGCACTCTCAAAAGCATCGCAAACTAATTCATAGCCTTTGTTGATGTTGTTCTCCAATTTTGGCGCCATTGGTGACGAGAAATTTGAGGAGAAGAGAGATGAAGGTTTGTCGACTCAAAGATTTGGTCTCCAAAATGTTGAGAGCGTAGTAGAAAAAGTTGTTCTGTGACCTATTTATATGTTTGTCATCATAGAAGGTCAAAAGGCGGGGTAATAAATACTTAATGTGTCGAGACTGTAGAGATTGTGTCGACACAAACTTCTAATGTCTCGACAGAGTCAGACAACACTATGTGTCGCCAAAGTTTGCAATGTCTCAACACAGACTTCTTAATAGTCGACTCTAATATCTGCGTGTCGACACAGACTTCTATATGTGTCGACACTACTATCTAAATGATAGAACTTCTATTTGTCGACATCAAACTCTGAGTGTCGACACTACTATCTCACCACTATTTTGTTGTGTTGACACAACTTTCCTTATGTGTCGACACAAACTACTATATGTCGACACAGATTTCCTTTTGTGTCGACATCAACTACTATATGTCGACACAGATTTCCTTTTGTGTCGACATTGAATTACTTAGTCAGATTTACTAAGTTACTCTAGGTTTAACATGCCTAATTCAATTTTAAAATAATTGAATTTAGTTTCATCTAGTGATTTAGTAAACATGTCACCAATTTGATTATTTGTGTGACAAATTCCAAACAGATATCTTCTTTTTCAACATGCTCTATAATGAAGTGAAATCTAATTTCTATATGTTTTGTTCTGCTATGTGATACAGGATTTTTAACAATATAAATAACATTTGTAGAATCACAAAATAGTGGAGTTCTACTTACCTTGAGACCATAGTCTTCAAGTTGATGTTGAATCCATAAAAGCTGAGCACAGCAGCTTCCTGCAGCAACATATTAAGACTCACCATTGAAAATTACCACACTTGTCTGCTTCTTACTACTCCATGACACCAATCTACCACCTAGAAACTGACATGTGTCAGTGGTTCTCTTTCTATCTTCTTTGCAACCTGCAAAGTATGTATCTGAAAAACTAGTCAGTAGAAAGTCTATATTCTTAGGGTACCAAAGACCAAGATTAGGTGTGCCCTTAAGATATCTCAAAATTCTTTTAGCTGCAGTATAATGAGATTCTTTAGGGCTTGCTTGGTCCTAGCACAGACACATGTTGCATACATAATGTCTGGTCTACTAGCAGTTAAGTATAGAAGGGAGCCAATTATCCCTCTATACAAAGACTCATCTATAGGTTTTTTTGCATCATCTTTGCCTAAAGGCATACTTGTCCCCATTGGAGTTCTCATGGCGGTGGATGACTCTATACCATATTTCTTAATTAACTACTTGGTGAACTTAGATTGTGATATGGACAAGCCATCATCAGTCTGTCTTACTTGCAGTCCCAAGAAGAATTTCAGCTCACCCATACTGCTCATCTCAAACTTCCCTTACATAAGTTTTGCAAACTTCCTACAAAGTTTATTTTCTGTTTATCCAAAGATTATGTCATCAACATAAATCTAGACTAGGATCATCATGCCCTTTGACTCCCTAAGGAATAGAGTCTTGTCTATTTTCCCCCATGAAAATCTATTCTCAATGTGGAAGGTAGGCAATGTTTCATACCAAGCCGTAGGGGCTTATTTCAAACCATATAAGGCTTTCTTAAGCCTATAAACATAATCAGGATAAAGTGGATCAACAAAACCTCAGGGTTGTTGAACATAAACTTCTTCTTTCAAATTATCATTTAGGAATGCTGACTTGACATCCATTTGGTATACTTTGAAACCTTGGAAAGAAGCAAAGGCAAGGAATAACATTATTGCATCTAACTTTGCCACTGGGGCAAATGTCTGATCAAAGTCTATGCCCTCTTCCTGTCTATAACCTTTGGCAACTAGTCTTGCATTGTTCTTCACTATGATGCCATTTTTATCAATTTTGTTCTTGTAGATTCACTTAGTCTCAATAATATTATGATCCTTGGGTTTTGGAACCAGCTCCCATACTTTACACCTTCTGAATTGATTCAACTCCTCCTATATTGCATCAATCCAATTGGAGTCTTGTATGGCTTCTTTAAATCTCTTTGGTTCCATCTATGACAGGAAACTTAAGCAAAGCACTGTGTTCATGTGTTTGCTTCTGGTTTGCACACCATGTCTAGGATCACCAATAATTTGGTGTGTTGGATGACCCTTTAGATTCCTTATTGCTGGAGGCATTCTATCAGCAATTTGAACTTCTTCAATTTCTCCACCCTGCTGTACTTCATTGTCTTCAATGTCGGCTTGTGGAACTTGTACTCCCCCGAGACAGAAACCATCATTTTCCTCATCCTGCCTTGTAGTTTGGTCTTCATTATTGGTCAGCATGTCCAACTTTTCTTTTAAACCTGTTGAGCTACAAGAATTGCTAGACAACTCACAGTTAATTAGCTCAGATTCATCAAACACTACATGAACAGATTCTTCTACAACTTGTGTAGTCAAGTTGTAGAACCTATATGCCTTACTGTTATTGCTGTACCCAACAAATATCCCATCTTGGGATTTTGCAGCAAACTTAGTTAGGTAAGACTTGTCAGTGTTAAGCACATAACACTTGCTACCAAAGATCCTAAAGTAAGATATGTTTCGTTTTTTGCCCTTCATAATATCATAGGGTGTCTTTTTTTGGCTCTTAGTTATGGATGCTCTATTGAGAACATGACAAGCAGTATTTACTACCTCAGCACAGAAATATTCTGGGAGAGAAGTGTCATTTAGTAAAGTTCTACCAGCCTCAATAAGAGTCTTATTCTTTCTTTCAGCAATTCCATTTTGCTGAGGTATTCTAGGTTAGGAGAATTCTTGATGAATCCCTAGTTCTTCACAAAACCTTGTCATACATTCAGACTGAAATTCAGTTACATGGTCACTTTTGATTTTGACCACTGAATTGTTAAGTTTATTCTGAATTTGTTTAACAAAGTTATGAAAGACAGTAGGGGTTTCAGATTTCTTCCTCAAAAAGAAAATCCATATAAATCTAGAATAGTCATCTACTACCACAAAAGTACATCTTTGTACTGCCCGAGTGATTGGAGTACTTTGTGAAGTGAGCCTCAAACATCAACTCCTCACGGAGTTTGCCGAACTGCGGTATACAAACCCTTCCGTCCTTCCTCAGAATCCCATCAATCATTTCCCAGGCGCTGCTCCCGCCCTTTTGAGCCTCCAACACAAAAGGTTGAAACTCCACATCCAACCGAGTCGCTTCCCGAATGCGATTGGACAAGTCGTTCTGTATTTCAATCCAGTTCAACCGAGCCACGCTAGACTCGCCTCTCGCAACACATTCCAAACCAAGGGACTCCCATTCCCGTACCAATCGCTCATCACGAGCTTCGATCCAATTCCCTTGCCCCGAGTACTTTCTACTCATGGCATCCGCCACCACATTGGCTTTACCTGGCGTATACTGAATCGCCACCTCGTAGTCTCCAAGAAACTCACCCACCTGCGTTGTCGCATGATCAAGTCCTTTTGATCCAAGAGATACTTCAGGCTTTTATGATCCGTGAAGATCTCCACCTTTGCACCGTACACATAATGTCGCCATATTTTCAACGCAAAAATTACCGCCGCCAACTCCAAGTCATGGACGGGGTAATTCCTCTCATGAGGCTTCAGCTGTCTAGACCCAGAAGCTATCACCTTGCCATGTTGCACCAAAACGCAACCCAAACCGCATCTCGATGCATCACTGAAGATATGAAATCCCTCGGTCCCTTGCGGTAGACTTAGGATTGGAGCCATCATCAGTCTCTCCTACAGTGCTTCAAATGCTTGACTGCACTCTTGAGTCCACACAAACTTATGATCTTTACGAGTGAGTGAGGTGAGGGGTAAAGCTATCCACGAAAAATTCTCCACGAATCTCCTATAATACCCGGCTAGTCCTAGAAAACTTCGGACTTCCGCCACGGTCCTCATGACTGGCCAATCTCTGATGGCCTCCACTTTTGTTGGATCCACTGCCACCCCATCCCTACTAATCACGTGGCCCAAAAATGCCACCTTCTCTAACCAGAACTCGCACTTTGAGAACTTTGCATACAATTGATTCTCCCTCAACACTTGCAAGACCACTCTCAAGTGGGTCTCATGCTCTACTTCAGATTTGGAATACACCAAGATGTCATCGATGAAGACAACCACAAAAAAATCCAAGTATTCCCGAAATACCCGATTCATAAGGTCCATGAACATAGATGGCGCGTTCGTTAGCCCGAGCGGCATCACCATAAACTCAAAGTGTCTGTACCTTGTTCCAAAAGCAGTCTTGGGTATGTCCTCATCCCGAATTCGCAACTGATAGTAGCCTGACTTCAAGTCCAATTTTGAGTACACAACCGACCCCACCAACTGGTCGAACAAGTCGTCTATCCGAGGAATCAGATACTTATTCTTAACGGTCAGTTTATTCAGCTCTCGGTAGTCTATGCATAGTCGCATGCTACCGTCTTTATTCTTTACAAATAACACTGGCGCGCTCCACGGTGAAGAACTAGGTTTGATATACCCTTGCTCCAACAGTTCCTGTAGCTGTACTTTGAGTTCAGCCAACTCCTTTGGTGTCATCCTAAACGGAGGACGTGACACCAGCCTAGCCTCCGACCCTAACTCGATCGAGAAATCGATCTCCCGCCGAGGAGGCGCTCCAGGAAGTTCATCCGGAAACACATCCTTGAACTCTGCCACTACGGGCACTTCCTCTATAGATAGGTGAGAGAGACGAACCTCCAATAACGCTACAAGCGCTACACCACCCCGGTTAACCGCTCGCATCAATTGCATGGCCGAAATCAGGGAATAGGCCACTCCACAAAGGCCCTCAAATTTGACCTCCGCCTGCCCTTTGCTCTTTAGGGTCACTACCTTAGATAGGCAATCAATACTGGCGCGCTGCTCTGCAAGCCAGTCCATGCCCAAAATGACATCGAACTCAACCAATGGCAAAATCGCTGCTACCAAAACGAAGTTAACTCCGTCCAGCTCCCAACAGATGCGCCCTTTGGCCCTGGTGGTCATGGATGACCCATTAGGCATGCGCACTTTCAGCTCCGCGTCCGCCGAGAAAGACTCAACTCCTATTCTCCAATGAAGCTCTCTGCAAAAGGAGTGCGATGCTCCCGTATCAAACAATACCCTAGCGGGGTATCCAGAAACTAAAACGAAGCCTACAACATAGACATCACACAAAAGTCTAAAAGTATGAAGCACAAAATTTAAACTTAAATTTTCTTCATACCTGTCACCACATCGGTTTGGCGGATCGCTTCTTGCTGTCTAAGGTTGTAGGCCCTTGGTTGCACCGGTTGGAACCGAGAAGAGCTTGACTCCGCCATCTTCCCTTTCTCTGCGGCACTGTGGCCGGAGCTTACAGTCTGCTCCTGCCTTGCCTCTTGCTCCGCTCCTCCTTGAGGACAAACACGAGCTATGTGCCCCACCTTAACGCAGTTGTAGCATGTCGGCGGTCCCCTACACTAAGAACCTCCAGGCGTCCACTTGCTCTTCTCACCGGATCTGGAAGTGTGAGGCTTTTTCCTCCACCAACTCCCTTCAGACTTTCCCTGGGATTGGGGAGGCTTCCCTTCCACTTGCTTGGGAGTGAAACCCTTACGACGTTGGGTTCGCTCCAGATCACTTTCCAAAATCCTGGCAACCTCAACTAGTTCATTGAAATCAGCTCTCTTCATGGAAATGAGGGGTTGCCTCAGATTCTCCCTCAGCCCCTGGTAGAAGAGTTATCCCTCTCTACTCATCTGCCATCGTCGTTCCGACATAACGACCCAAATGGTTGAACTCCTGCACATACTCATCCACCGTCTTGTCTCGCTGCATTAAGTGCAGAAACTGCCTCTGAAGGTCCAACCGTGTAGAAACGGGAACGTACCTCTTTAGAAAAACATCCCCAAATTCCTCCATTGACGGTGTGCGACCAGAGACTGGCGGCCGCTATGGCTCACCCACCACAACTTGGCGTCTCCTTCCAACATGAACGCCGCATACTCAGATTTCTTTTCTTCTGGCGTCTCTGCCGCCCTCAAAAGCTCTTGAATTCGAACCCACCAATCCTCCGCATCTGTTGGCGTACCAACTCCCTTGAATGACGGCGGATGGAAGCTCAGGAAATACTTCATGTGCCGGTCTCTATGTCCGACAACCACCCTTTCCGCCAAAGGCTCCACTCGTCTGGCCTCTCCGCCTGGTACGGCCGTCACCGTGTCCGGTGTAGCAGGGGTTGCTACCTGAGCTGCCACTGCAGCTTGGGCTGCCACCATCGCTTCTGCAAGCATGCGGCAGAAATCGGCTGGGTTTACACTCGTGCCCAAAAGACCTGGAGCAGTGGCACTACTCGCCGAGAGTTCTTCTCTTGCTCTCGACGTTCCCGCCTCGTTGCTTGCACTCTTCAAGAAAATAAGAAACAAGGAATCAGTCTCTAAACTCAAGACTTAAACATAAGGACAATCATGGTCCCGCGTTACTCTTATGTGGATAACTTCTTCACGCATTGACCTTGGATTTAACCTAGCTCTGATACCAAATTGTAACACCTCCCCTGTAATAACCGTATAATATGGGTCCGGCCGGGGCCCCATAACAAACGGACGCCACAGCTTTAGTATTATAAGATGATATAACTACCCACACTCAAAACTCTTTGCACAACACAGTGGAAACACAAGCAAGACTAGAAGTTATCCACCACTATAAGAGTAATAAAAAGATGGCCTTATGGCCTTACAACACAGAGAGTCCGAACTCACATAATATCATGAAAGTGCACAAGCACTCCTAATCTACCTCGGCATGCAAGCCGGACAACATGAGCATCAAAACATACAATGCCATAATGAGTAGAGCTACTACAAAAGTTAACACTTCATGAGGCTTAGGCCTTTCTGGCCGGCGAGCTAGCTCCTGCGTGCGATCCTTGCCCTGTAAAAATTATTAGTAATGTGGGTCAGCAAAGGATGACCTCAAACTGTGTAACAAACACATCTCCTCCCGTCTGCACCTAACGGACCCCGGGGAACCCTCCAACCTGCAAGTCAGCACTTCGTATGCAATATATAAATAAAAAAAGAAGTGCATTAAGAACAAGCTTGGATGTCTCAAACATCATACACGTTCTCTATGAGTTGAACATATAATATAAAAAGGGGCCTACTTATGCAACATGTATGCAACACCCGGGTTTCAACCAAGGCACCCTATAGCGTATGCATCTAGCACATCATCACATCATTTGGGTACTCATCGTTGCCCCATTGGCATAAAGCAGCAAACAAAAAGGGAGAATTCCCCCAACGGCACACAAGCCGCCACATGGAACTCTTGCCTATTCCCCACCCGCTCAAGGTCTTAGACTCGGGCTTGCCTGTAAGCTCTGACGTCTCTTGTCAGGATTCCAATAAACACAAACTAACCGATTCTAAGAAGCCTTGCCAGACCCCACCCGCTCATGGCCTCATTGCCCGAGCTTGCCCCCATGCTTGGCATTCTCATCAGTCTCACAAAAGGGGACTAGTCTCGCCGGGACACTCTCCACACATGACGTGTATGTCACGGGATAGCAGCCGACCACGGAGACACAGCCACGCCTTGGCACATCACAAACCAAGACAATTCCACCCTAGTCCCTCATTTGTACCGTAGTGTTCCTGCGCACCAAGGAAACCATCTTCCACTCATGCGGAGCTAACCTTGTACACCAAGGAAACTATCTACCGCCATTGAGGAGCTAACCTTGTCCGTTCTCGTTTACGGACTCTACACAACGGGGACTACTCATGTCTACCCATAGGAACGCCTCAAACTCACCGCAAACTCGGAGAGAGGGCTTCTTATGCAAAAGAAGGAGAGCTTCACATGCTCAAGAAGATAATCGTTACCCTAGCATTCTTCCTCGGTGCCATGGAAATGTATGCGAAAGAAAAGCACCGCACTCTCTTTGCCTCCGTAGATCCAAAGTCGGCTCGCGATTTGGAGCTTCGAAGCTCCTCCAATGGCTAGATCTAGCTTCTTCTTCCTCCTTGTCTCTCCTCTCTCTCTCTATACTTTAAAAAGATAACCTCTCAAGTAAAATTAGGGTTTCAAAGGTCCAATCCCGTGTATATCCCATCAGGAGTAACCCCCAGCCGTTGATCCCAAATTAAAGAAACGAACGGCCTTGATTCGGGCCTGAAATGCTAAAACTGGGTCGAACAAGGCCTGCGACACGCCCGTGTCCAGGGCTGTGTCCCTCATTCGCCGTCAAAATTGGTGCGTCTGGAAAAGCACATGGGCATTCAACACGCCTGTGTTCGACTTGACACGCCCGTGTTCCAACTGACACGGACGTATGGTCGGCCATGTGCCCCATCGACACAGCCCTGAAAACAACCCGAGACTCACACAGGTATTTTCACGCCCGTGTCCCAACCCGTGTCTAACTCGAACATGCCTGGGCTCCAGGACGTGTTCACTGTCTCTACACTTCGTCGAGAAAAGTTCGTCGACTACCTGACACGGCCTTGGACACGCCCGTGTCCTAGGCCGTGTGCCTTGTCTCGACACATTGTCGAGCGAAATTCATCGACTCCCCGGGCCGATCGTCGACACGGGCTCGACACGCCCTGAGACACGCCCGTCTCTCAGGCCGTGTTCTCTGCTCGACGATCGTCGACTCCAAAATCGTCGACCTCTCGACCAAATCGTCGACTCAAGCCTGACACACCCTGGGACACGCCCGTGTCCCAGGCCGTATGCCTCCTGCCAGATTCCAAATCTAGCCCAAAACGCCTCCCATCGCTCTTTTCAGTTTCGGGTGCGTTACAACTCTCCCCCTCTTAAAAGAATTTTGTCCACGAAATTACACAAAGGAAGACAAGTACCAAAATTAAATTTTACCTGAGCGGAACAACTCCGATACTCGTCAAGCATAGTCTGCTCTCATTCCCAAGAGAGCTTCTCTCGACCGTAATTGTACCATCGGACCTTGACCATCCTGATCTCTTTATTGCGTAGCCGCTTGACCTCCGAGTCCTCAATCCGCACGGGTTTGACCTTTGTCGTCAACCCACTATCAATCGGCACTTGATCGACCGTGATCATTTGCGTAGGCTCTTGCACCGCCTTCCGAAGCACCGAAATATGGAATACATCGTGTAAACCACTAAGCTCCACTGAAAGCTTCAACCGATAGGCAGCTTCACTAACCCGCTCCAGAACCTCAAACGGCCCAAGGTACCTCGGGCTTAGCTTTTTCAATCGCCGCACCCGCGAGACACCCTTTGAACGGCTTGATCTTTAAGTACACATAGTCGCCCACAGCGAACTCCACGTTCCTGTGCTTGTCATTATAGTACTTTACTTGACGGTCCTGAGCGATAAGCAACCTCTCCCAAATGGTACGAACCAACGAAGTAGCATCCTCCACTTCTAATCGCTTATATAACTTTGACTCACCCGTTTCTAGCCAAGACAACGGCGTGCGACATCTTCTACATATAGGGCCTCGAAGGGCGCCATTTGAATACTCTCCTGGTAGCTATTGTTGTACGCGAACTCCACCAAATAAAGATGGTCTTCCCATTGCTTTCCAAAGTCCAAGACACACATGCGGAGCATGTCTTCCATAGTTCTATTGACCCTCTCGGTCTGCCCATCTATTTGCGGATGAAAGTTGTACTGAATTTTAATTTTGTTCCCAACATCTGCCGCACAAGCCTCCGATCATTGGACATGAACCGCCCATCTCGGTCACTTACGATGCTGCGGGGCACACCATGAAGCTGTACAATATTATCCACATACAGTTTTGCCAACTTCTCCACCGGATCATCCTTCCTATGCGGAATGAAATGCGACACCTTCGTTAGTCGATCTACGACCACACAAATGGCGTCGTTCCCTTTTTGCGACTTGGCAACCCGTGTACAAAGTCCATAGAGATGTCGTCGAATTTCCACTCCGGGATAGGCAAGGACTTCAGAAATCCTCCCGGCTTTTGGCATTCCGCCTTCACCAAGGCGCAAGTTTGGCACTTCGCCACGTAGAGTGCCACATCCTTCTTCAAACCCGGCCACCAAAACATTTTTCTTGACATCACGGTACATCTTTGTGCTACCTGGGTGAATCGAGTACTTGGTATGGTGTGCCTCGTACAACAATTCACCCGTAAATTGCCCACACTTGGGACGCACAGACGACCGTCTTTCCAAAGTAATCCGTCCTTCACGACAATTGGGAATTTGACCCATCCAGAGCCTCTACCATGAACTACTTCATATGGACGTCCTAATCTAAAGCCTGCCGAATCCGATCAGCCAGGTCATATTGGACTTCAGTCCAATTCAGTACTGCTAAAGCACACTTGATAGCTTAACAACACAAACAATCTCTAACGCCTCCAACTCCTGAACCAACCGCTCGTCATGGATCGACAGCTAATTGGCTTGAGCTGGGGCACGGCGACTCAACGCGTCCGCAACCGCATTACCTTTACCAGGAACGTAGTGATCTTGAATGTATAGTCCCCAGGAACTCCATCCATCTACGCTGCCGCATATTCAGATCTTTCTGATCAATCAGATACTTCAGGCTCTTGTGATCGGTGTAGATATCAATCTTCACACCGTACAAATAATGCCTCCACAGCTTCAAGGCAAAAATCACGGCCGCTAACTCCAAGTCATGGACCAGATAATTCCTCTCGTGCACTTTTAGTTGTCTCGAGCCATAAGCTATTACACTTCCATGTTGCAGTAGCACGCTACCCAAACCGCTACCGAAGAATCACTATAAATCTCATAACCTTCGGTCCCACTCGGTGAACTCAGCACAGGCACCGTGGTCAACCGACATTTCAACTCCTCAAAAGCTCGCGCACACTCCGGCGTCCAAACGAACTTCTGCTCCTTCCTCGTCAAAGTAGTGAGAGGTAACGCTACCCGCGAGAAGTTCTCTACGAAGCGCCTATAATAGCCGGCAAGCCCAGAAAGCTCCGACTTCCGCTACCATAGAAAGCTCAGGCCACTCCCGTATCGAAACAATCTTAGTCGGATCCACTGCAATACCCTCTCCACTCACTATATTACCGAGGAACGCCACTGAGGATAACCAAAACTCGCACTTCGAGAACTTGGCATACCATTGATTCCTCATTAGCGTCTCCAAAACCAAATGAATATGCTTGAAGTGATCTTACTCACTCTGCGAGTACACCAAATATCGTCGATGAGACGATCACAAAATGGTCCAAGTACTACATGAAGGTCCTGTTCATCAGATCCATGAACACTAACGGCGCATTAGTCAGCCCAAACGGCATAACCAAAACTCGTAATGCATGTATCTCGTACTAAACGCAGTCTTCGGGATATCACTCTCCCTTATTCGCAGCTGATAGTACCCGGACTTGAGATCCAACTTTGAGTACACCGTCGACCCGACCAGCTGATCAAAAAGATCATCGATCCGGGGGATCGAGTACTTGTTCTTTTCGTCAACTTGTTTAGCTCCCGATAATCAATACATAGCCTCAAGCTTCATCCTTCTTCTTAAGAAAGAGGGACCGGCGTGCTCCAAGGCGAAGAACTTGGGCGCACATACCCTTGCTCCAACAACTCTTGCAGTTGAACCTTCAGCTCTGCCATTTCCTTAGGCGCTAGCCGATAAGGAGAGCGTGACACAGGCTTTGCACCTGTCACTAACTCAATCGCAAAATCTATCTCCCGTTGAGGCGGGGCTCCAGGAAGATCTGTAGGGAACACATCAGGGTACTCCGATACCACTGAAATACTATCCAATGCGGGCTTCGTCTTTGCAACCTCCACTAGTGTAAAGAACAGTTCTGCACCGGCACGAACCGCCTTTACCACCTGAAGAGCAGACATCAACGTCTTGCTCGACCGCTTCAAGCCCGTAAAAGTCGTCTCACGACCTACTCCCAACTTGACTTCCTTGCGACCGCAATCAATATTGTCTGCTGCTCCGAGAGCCAGTCCATGTCAAATATAACGTCGAACTCCACCAACGGAAGTAACGACGCTTGCAGATCGAACTCTTGATTCCCAATGCAATCTTAACACCGCAGATTCTATCCACGCGCATCAACACCCATTCGGCAACAACACATCCAACTTATCCTTTGCCATCGAAGAAGGGACTCCGATGCATGATATAAATCCTTCGAAAAGAAGGAGTGTCAAGCTCCCGTATCGAAGAGTGCTCTTATCGGATTTTCACAAATCAAAACAAATCCTAAACAAGCAGTGGTAAGGTAATATGTGCATAACGAGTATTTAAAGGAATTAACTTGCTATACATTAAACCGTACCTGTCACCACATCCGCCTGTTTGATGGCCTCCTGTTTGGCCAATATTATACACTCTTGGTTGGGCCGGAGCATAGTGGGACGCGGTTGACTCCACCGCCTTGCCCTTCTCTTCGTAAGTTGCTCCCGGCTTTCTCTTGGACTTGGGACGTCTGCTCCAACAATCGCGTGCAAAGTGTCCCGGCTTCCCACAAGTAAAACACGCACCCGGGGTCCGACCCGTAGTCGCCCCAGAAGCACCAGAAGAGGGAGCTGGACCTGAAGTCCTATGCTTCTTGTGGAATCTTTGATAGCCGGACTTTAAAGTAGTCGGCACTTTGAATTCAGACTTCTTGTCACCCAAGCTTTTTTGGCTTGTACATTCTTCATGTCCTTCTCAAGGACCGGGCCGTGTTGACCAAGGTCAAGAAACCCTGCATCATCGGCCCCGAGAGTAGTAACCTCAACTCATCTCTCAACCCTTCGTAGAATCGATTAGTCTTGCGCTCTTCATCCGCGATGGTGGAGCTAGCATATCGACTCAAACGAGTAAACTCGTGGAGATATTCATCCACGCTATTGTCCCCTTGTACCAACTTCAGGAACTCATTCTCCATCGAAATCCTCTATTAGAAGGGAGGTACCTTGCAAAGAACAATCTCGAGAACTCCTCCATCGAGACATCAACAAGTTGTCTACCTCTCAATAGGTGCAGCTCCAATCCTTCCCACCATAATCTCGCTTCACTGTCCAGAAGGAACATAACAATGGTGGTCATTTGACACTCCTCCGTCTCCATTGCTGTCATGGCTCTCTTCACCCTAGAGAGCAGTCTTCAGCTTGAGATGGGGTTCCCACCCCGAGAATAACGGAGGATTAAAGCTCATGACATGTTTGAGCTGTCTCTCGTTTTCCCTCCTTGGCACCAACGGCTCCACTACTACCTTCTCCACCGCAGGAGCGGGCTGCTGCATTTGCCTTATAGGTTGCGCATTCATCATGACCAACATTGCTTCGGCCACCAATCGTATGGTCTCAGCCGATGCAGGTGTTGCAGGAGCAACATCTGGTGCACTGCTAGCCTCAGAAACTCGACGTTCCGACGGCCCAACACCACTTCTAGTCACTATAGTGGTACAAAACACCGTTAAGCGACCAAACAAAATTGTAAAAGCAATTATAGAACACGCAGGTTCCTCAAACACATGTATTTTCATTCCTAAGTGGACATTCATGGGTTCTTTTACTGTTATAACGATGACGCACACACATGTGCTCACCACCTCGTAAAAAGAATTCGCCCACGAATTCATCTGAAGCCCGACCAAAACCAGTAGTCTGATACCAAAATTGTAACACCCCAATCCGTTGCATAGCCTGTAGCAGTAGGTCCGCCGGGGCCCGACGCCATATACCACAGACAGACTGGGTGGTTACTCAATGGAAACCATCCCAACCGATCCAACGTCTACACATAGCATTCTAGCGGAAGCAGTTTATAAGTTGCAATTAAAAGAACCCAGCACAGCATGAATGTCCACTAAACACCAAATGGGAATGTAGTACATACACAAGTACAGGCCTTAAGGCCTTACAAAATGGTTTACTTAATGTTACATGTTTTCCATACCACGACACGCAGGCCGGTCATACATGAATAAAAGCAAGTAAACACTCCATTTAGGCCTTCGAGGGCCGGCTTCGCAAATTGGGCTTTAGCCTGCTATTGACCGCTTGGTCCAGCAGAACCTGCAAGCAACAATACCACCGTACGGTGGCAAACAAAGGGCAACGGTCAGCAATGTTCACCAAATTATAACGATCCCGCCCCAACTCGCAGGGTGGCGATGCTCCTTCCCTGCACTTATTAGCATAACCAAGCAGTATATAAATATACATGCATCACAGGCGTTGGCACGCACGGCCACACGCCCCGTGCTCTCAGGGCACATTCTCAGTGAATCGGTCGATGTCACGTCAATTTAAGCCATAGAAATTCCGATCACACCACAGCCACTTTGACGGCCACACTATGAGCATTTTGTCTTCTTGGCATGGGTCACGTCAATTTAAGCCATAGACCGCCAAAGACCCTCATCTATGCCAACGGCAAGTGCCATGCACCCTTAGGTCTCTTTAACCGAACGACATAGAACTGGTATGGTTCCATCTAACCCGTGCTCACATCGCAACGACAATTTAAGCCATATGCGCGGGTCAAACTTCCCCGGTCCCGTTTCCATCACACTTCACATAACCCGGTTATGTTTTCAAGTTGGCATCCAGGCCACCAAGTTGGCAAGATCACACATCCGCCCAGTTTTCAGGGTACACTTTGGGTTAATCCCCAAGGCTCCCTGTTGTAATCTACCACGTAGAAAACCCGGAAAATAAACAATCGCACGGAGTCTTCTCTGGCATTTATGCAATGCAACTCACCGATCCAGCGCAAACATGTCGGTAGGCTTCACACATCATGCCTATGTCCGTTCTCGTTTACGGACTCTACACAACGGGGACTATTCATGTCTACCCATAGGAACGCCTCAAACTCACCGCAAACTCGTGAGAGCGGGCTTCCTATGCAAAAGAATGAGGAGCTTCACATGCTCAAGAAGAAAATCGTTACCCTAGCGTTCTCCTCGGCGCCATGGAAATATAAGTGGATGAAACTACCGCACTCTCTTTGCTGTTAGATCCGAAGTCGGCTCGCGATTTGAACTTCGAAGCTCCTCCAATGGCCGGATCTAGCTTCTTTTCCTCCTTGGCTCTCCCTCTCTTTATACTTTAGAAAGAAAACCTCTCAAGTGAAATGAGGGATTAAAAGGTCCAATCCCGTGTATATCCCATCAGGAATAACCCCAGCCGTTGGAACCCCAATTAAAGAAACGAACGGCTTGATTCGGGCCTGAAATGGTAAAACTGGGACGAACAACGGCCTGCGCATGCCCGTGTCCAGGGTCGTGTCCCTCATTCGCTGTCATAATCGGTGTGTCTAGAAAAGCACACGGGCATCCAACACGCCCGTGTTCGACCTGACATGCCCGTTTTCCAACTGACACGGCCGTGTGGTCGGTGAGCCGTGTGCCCCCTTCGACACAGCCCCGAAAATAACCCGAGACTCACACAGGTATTGGACACACTCGTGTCCCAACCCGTGTCTAACTCGAACACTCCTGGGCTCCAGGCCGTGTTCACTGTCTGACACTTCGTCGAGCGAAGTTCGTCGACTACCTGACACGTCCCTTGGACACGCCCGTGTCCTAAGTCGTGTGCCTTGTTCGACAATCGTCGAGCGAAATTCGTCGACTTCCTCGGGCCGATCGTCGATACGGGCTCGACACACCCTGAGACACGCCCGTGTCTCAGGCCGTGTTCTCTGCTCGACGATCGTCGACTCAAAAATCGTCGACCTCTCAAAAATTGTCGACTCTAAGCCTGACATTCCCTGGGACACGCCCGTATCCCAGGCCGTGTGCCACCTGCCAGATTCCAAATCTGGCCCAAAATGCCTCCCGTCGCTTTTTGAGTTTCGGGGCGTTACAGATAAAATAACATAAGTAATTCGATTTGGCCTTCAATGGACAACATAGCATTTCTGGGCTCCAACCCGCTATTTCCCGCTTGGCTCAGCAACACCAGCACGTAACATTCCACCGCATGGTGGCAAGAAAGCAATGGTCAGCATTAGCTAACCAAATTATAACGACCTCACCCCTCACTCGAGGGGGTGGCGGTGCTCCTTCCCTCCAAGCATTAGTATAAAACTTATAATGACAATCAAAACATGCAAACTTAAGCACTATTAGCCATATACGTTGGCGCAAACGCCCAATGCCCCGTGCTCTCAGGCACACTCTTGGTCACAAGACTTAAAGGGTCGCACCACTGTTACACTGATGGTCTACAACGTTTGAACTTTTAGTCTCATAGGGCCAAAGCCAGAGATAATGCCCCAAGCCTACGGCAAAGTCATAACGATCTGCATATCCATTATATGACTCAATACAAGACAAAGACAAGGGTTTGGGTACTGTTCATCCATTCCCGTGCTCAACTCGTTAGGCGCGTCTGCCACGATGCGGGTCGGAATAACCTTTCCCATTTTCGTACAATTCATAACGTCTAATGATCTTAGGTTAGCTCTCATGGCAACCTTAGCTGAGTAATTTAAGCTCACGCTCCACAAAATATGCCCTAGGTCTTCGAGAGATAGGCCTCAATAGTTGAGCAATTTAAAGCTCACGCTCAATCTAATTACAGCCCTCAAGTCTCCCAAAGACAGGCTTCATAAACAATGCATATCTTACTAGAAGTTATCGCCGGCGATAGCACTACCGTCGTGTGGTAGGGGACATGCTATTTGTTCTTCCCTCCCCCTCTCGGGTGTTTTCTTGGAGACTACCCCAGTACTCTCAATGCAGTCATCTGAACACCCCGTGACTCTGAAATCCATGTGTTTACCACGGAGTCTTCTTCATCATACAAAATATAAACATCACCAATCCAAACTAACCCATCCAGATGGGCTTCACACAACATGTCTATTTTGTACTTCGATTTCGGATCTAATTGCAAAACTATGTGGATACACGGATCTACCCGTTGTGAAAACCACATCCACATGCTTGTGGAGCGTCTACCCAAAAATGCCAAACAAAGGACTTCACATGTCCAAGGAAGAGGATCGTTACCCTTGTAGTCCTCTTTGGCGCCATGGGAGAAATCTAGATGGTGGAAATCGACCGCTCCGGCCTTGCCTCCATGTATCTGAAATCGCTTTGTGAATCCAAACTCCAAATCTCAAAACGACGGTATAAACTCCCTCTTACGGCGCTACTGCTCCTCCTCCAAAAGACCCAGCCAAGTCCCAACTCTAAAGTAGATGAAGTGAAATGACCGATCCAGAAATAAAAACAAAGCTACCGTCGTGGTGGTACCTAACTACCGCCGCACATAGTACCTCAATTCAATGTCTCGATTCGAGCGCAACCGCACAGGCCCTCCAATCATAGGTTGACACATGGCCACAGGGTTACAGAATTGTTATCGCCAAGCAATAAGATGCTAACGCCTCACGGTAGCTAGCGACGGTTATAACACGACCTCTCACATAACGCCACACGATAGCTACTACCACTACACGGTAGAAACCCGAGCTCTTTGACAAATAAATTGTCAAGCTACCACCTGCGGTAACCCTACCGATGGGCATTAACTTATCGATAACTTAGACCATAAAATGGCTAACGTCACGCGCTATAAACCTACTGTCGTGTGGTATACTAGGCATTGAGTCACTTCGTCTCACTCAACGCACTCGACGCTCTCGATGCCTGAAGCTGACTATCCCGGAGCTACCGCCGGTGTTAGCCCTACCTCCGGGAGGTAACTTCCAGAAAACTCTTTTCCCTGCTTCGGAAATCATGGTGTATTACATTCTGCTTGATGGAGAATAGACATTCCGCCCCTTCTTTTTCTCCTTCGATGTTGAGAACCTCAATAGGAACCTACAGTGCAAGTCCTCAAAAGTAGTAAATGGAACTTGCGGGGAGCTGGTGAAACAAGTCCCTGATCTTATCCTTCAGGGTGATGGCAAAGAGTCAGCATTTGAAGGCGTCTGACATCCTCCTGATGGAAATCGTATCCTCAAACCATTGAACATGTTGCACCGAGTCATCCCTGCCCGTGTAGTAATACTTTTGTGGCTCTCTGAACCCGTCGAGAACCGGGGCTGAGACAATCAGCTCGCTAAAAGGGTTTCCTCCAATAACCTGGCGAGTAGATCTCGCGCCCTCGGCTCACTGAACCTGTCAGCGATCTCCTGCTCTGGGAAGAGTTCCCATCCAGCGAGATCCCTTTCACCATCTTGGTTGGGACCTCCTTCCCGTGCCGCTGTTCGAGAGCATTCTCCCCCAAGGATGGTGAAAGAATTAGTGACTAACCACCTAGAGGGGGGGGGTGAATAGGTGTAATTCATGTTTTTCTTTTAAGGCAGAAAAGCTGTTCAGTTAACTAATAATAAACTGCAAATTCTACTACTAACACAGTACAACAATCACAGAAACAATCAATCACAGAGTGCAGACAGTATTTATAGTGGTTCCCCAAGGTCTGGGTATAACCACTTTCCCCCTTCGCCTATCTAGCAGTATGCTAGATTCGGTCTAACTTCTGCACTTCACCTCAGATCCTCAGATCTTACAGCTCAGAACCCAAACCAGGTTCCTATAACTCAGAGTGTATCCACACTCTACAACTCAGGCCAACTGCCCTACCTCAGCCTACAACAAGGCCTACACTCAGAGATCACAATCTCCTACACCTCAGGCTCACAGCCTACCACTCAGAGAAAATATTCTCCTACACTCAGCCTTTATATAATAGGCTTACAACTCAGATCTAGAATAGATCCTACAGAAAATAGTATTTACAAAGTAATTAACTACCATACAGATAGAGAGAGAAGGGATAGATGGCTTCTTGATCAGTTATTGGAAGAACTTGATAGCAGAGATCAACCTTTCTTAGCTTTCTTCAAAACTTCTTGAATCTGAACTCTGTAGGGTTGAACTCTTGAGAAGTTGAACTTCAATCAGCTTCTGACTTGAGATTCAGATCTCAATTTGAATCTTTCTTGGCAGCCTAGTTAAGCAATTGCTCTTCTTAGATTGATCTCTCTCTCTCCAACTTCTTAGATCTTCTGTCGAAGGTCTTCTTCTTTTGTGTTGATCGATATCTGTGTAGATCTTCAATCTATATTGTTGACTGATTCTCATCTGTTGAAGGAGAAAGGCCTTTATATAGCCTTCCTCCATGGTAACCGGCTGACCCGGTTTCTAACAAATTCTGACAGTTGCAGTAGACCGGTTGAAATGGCAGCTGTCAAGTCATACAGTCACTTCTTGAAACATTGTAAGGGCCTCCTGGTAGGAACGGGGGGTGGCAGTGGCCGAGATAGCCCGTGCAAAAGCTCTGCGAGAAGGGGTAAGACGCTCGTAGGAAACAACTGCAGCAAGAGAGTGTTGGGTACATGTCCGAACCCCTTTGCAAAGAGCAATCGGGAGATCCAAATCAGCAGGTGCTCAGTATCCGGAGTATCCGTGGTGGAGAGAGCTAGCCCGGGAGTAGAGAGGATGGCAGCGTAGTGGAGGGATGATGAATTGTAAATATACCTATTTTTCTGTACATTAATTTAGTCGTTTTCATTTGTTTTCGTCCTTTTTATATTTTTGCTTAATAAATTGCTCCTTTTTGTAAATAATTTTGCTGACTTTGTTTATTTATTTTTCAGAAAAAAATCAAAAATCTGCCAAAATTGACATGTCACGCCCGTGACATATTGGTCACGCCCGTGACCAGGGCGTGACACGTCAAATTCCAGTAAATCTGCAATTTTCGAGAGCAACGCGTCGACACGCCCGTGTCACCCGAGTCACGCCCGTGACCCATGCCCGTGACCATCCAGATCGACGAAATCGCGCTCAACGATCGTCAACCCAGCTGACACCCCTCGACACGCCCGTGTCACCCGACACGGGGCGTGACCCAAGCCCGTGTTCACTCAACTCGACAATTTCAGCTCGACGATCGTCGAGTGTCGACACCTGCCGACACGCCCAGAGTCACGCCCGTGACCTGGGCGTGACCTTTCCAGCTAGCCCGACAAGACCCGCGCGGCGACTTTTTGGCGCACCGCGCCCAGATCCACCTGCCTGTCACGCCCCCTGTCACGCCCGTGACAAGGGCGTGACCACTGCGAGACCGCCACGTGTCCAGCCCGAAGTCAACTTTCCCGTCAAATCCCGGCCGCCTTCCAAATAGTACTGTCACGCCCCTGTCACGCCCGTGACCAAGGGCGTGACCCATGTAAATTTTTTCTATAAATTCAGAGGTTCT